>ML675618.1:1283517-1429393 GCA_007922155.1 Mesoclemmys tuberculata
TTTGATCTTATATACCCTCTGTTACTGGCCATGTGGCTTGTGGAACTTTACAGGAACCAAAATGGAGTCCATAGTCACATGGGCCAATCCTGGTAACTCTTCAGGTACGCCTTTAGTTTTTTCCTAGGCCTTTGGCTTCTGTAAAGGTCTTGATGGGCCATTAAGCAGGCCATTGTCCTACGGCCTCTCTGTCTGGAGTGTGTTTTCTACAGCACATTTTGAAATGCATGTATATCAAAGATCTCCATAACTTTTCTCACACATATTACACATGAACACAAATATTATCATCTTATTCAGCATATCATAACCTTT
Source organism: Mesoclemmys tuberculata (assembly GCA_007922155.1). Classification (NCBI taxonomy): domain Eukaryota; kingdom Metazoa; phylum Chordata; order Testudines; family Chelidae; genus Mesoclemmys; species Mesoclemmys tuberculata. Next base: position 1,283,833 of record ML675618.1, read on the forward strand.
CTAACAGTACCTGACATGGCATGTCTTACATGAATCATTATGATTTTGACATATTAATGTCAAATAACACAAATGCCCCCCCTTCCAATTCAGTCCGCATGACACCTGCCATTGCTGATCTTTCTAGGTGCTATTGGGATTTTCCAGATACAAGACAAATTTCCCCAACTCCACTTTGTGAATCTCCAGGATGAGTGACTAACTCTTTGGGGTTGGAGGCTCTTAATGTGTGGTGTTTTGGGTTTTAATAACCTTACATCATAAAGTCCAGTTTGCCTGGGTAATAAGTAGGTGCTGGAATGCCAAGGGCACTGTCTGTACTCTGTGGTAAACTTGTATAGTGATCCAAGAATATCCTTTTATTATTGGCTTGGTGAAATCTAATGATAGAATATACCACCAGTTTGGGGTGTCTGCCCTAGTTTCTGGCAGTCTGTCCTTAGCTTGGGAATACTCAGCTGTGATCTGCTGACACCACACGGTGACAGTCGCACCATAAGTAAATGACTATTTCTTGCTGTGAAATATATATATGATTTGGATCCAATGTGTCTCTTCTACAGCTATATAAGCAGTTAACCTTTCAAGTTACACTGCCTGTTTTATTCTTTATTATAGTACCATAAATTTACGTAACACTTTAATACTGTAGGGACAAAATTCTTATTGGCTTCAGTGGGGGCAATACTGGGTCTTCAGGATAACACCATGTCCTGCACCAAAATGTTTATAGCATAGGACAGATTGAAAAAGAAAAAAAGTTGAAAGATGAAATCTGATAAGACAATTGGATTTGATTCACAAAAACAGAGAAGCAAGGAATAGGATTCAAGAGGGGAATGATAAGGTCAGAGCATTTTGGGGCAGCATTTTGAACAGACTGGCAGGGATGTAGGTGGGAAGCTGGAGCAGAGAAAGGTACCAAGAAAAGATTAGACTAAAGCGTGGACAAGGATTTTACCAACAGTGGTTCTGGGTTATTTAAAGGACCTAAAGAGCTGGGAGGGAGAGAGGGGGAAGGAAAGAGAGAATTTAGAGATGAAAAAATGGTTACTAACCTTCTGTAACTGTTGTTCTTCGAAATCTGTTGCTTATGTCCATTCCATGCTAAAAGTGGAATGATCAGTGGTGATATAGAAGGAGGTGGTGTAGAGCGGAAGAAAGATGGGATGTTTTCTTTTTGAGAGAATGAGTTCCAGATGCCATTGAGTCATCTGAGATGTGACATCTGTAAAACAATTGTAGAGGTGAGAAGAGGTAGCAGGTGGAAGGTCAGGAGATAGGGGAGAGATTTGAATGTAATTGACATAGAAGTGGTAGCTAAATCAACACAAGCCCCTGGCGGTGGCTGTTTTTCAGCCAGTTGGTAGAGTGGTCAGAGTATTTTGAAAAATTTAAATTTAAATGAAAAATTTCAACATTTTTTACAAAAATGTATCTACATTTATTGACCAGCCCTAAAATGTAGTAGCTTTATACATGGCAACACCTCAGAACCATGATAGGCATCTGTGCGGAACATTGTGTAATTAGCATTATGTAGCATTATGACTACAAGAAAGCACTATGATTTAACGACGGGTCCAATACAAAGGGACAAAGAAGGCTGCAAGAGTTCAAAATGAGAAATTCCAATTGTGCCAATTTAGCACAGCTGCCTGTGGGTCAGCCAGGGGAGACGCTTCTTCATCTTGACTGAAAGCAGCTGCAGATAGACCATGAGAGTCCTATGTTTGCATTTCAGCTTCAATATAGGTTACATACCTGGGTGCAGTCTCCAGCTGTGGAATTCCACTGTATGCTCTCCTGTCTGGCCTCTAGTGGGTAGAGACTATATAAGCAGCATTCCAAATGTAACTGCCATATTAACTAATGAAAAAGGCACGAAATATAATATACTCTTGGCTCGTGTATTCTATAATTCTCAAGTCCACTGACATGGTTAAAATTTGCCTCAGTCTTGTGAAGGAGACTTTCATAGGGCTGTGGCCAGATTTCAAAAGATGGCTACATCAAGGTTCATTTTGCTGTGCATTGCAAGACCTCGCTGTTCATTAACTGCATCGGGTGACTACTGTGCTGTAAAAGGTTGGCCCAAAATGCTATTTGCCACAGAGTAGCTAGGGCATACGAGTCAGTCTTTTAAAAACGGAGCGGCTGGATTCAGGGATGGTGTTAGCACGCACAACGTCACCAGAGGCAAAATATGGACTGGCACTGATGTCAAAGGAGTTGCTTCTTCTCCTACAAGCTTTTCCAAAAATCTCTTTTTTTGAAGTGACAAGTTGGAAATTATAAAAGAAAATATGTTTTAAGAAAACTGATCTCTGAAACATCTTCTAAACACTCCAACATGTTTTAAGTCATGGATATTAGCATTGCTTTGTCCCCTCTCCCAGACTATCTATCTGTAGGTTGCTATACCTCAGCACTTACGTGGCACTGATTGCCTTTTATCTCCGTGCCTAAGATGCACAGTTCAAAGATGATTGGGAAATTCCCTAACACTGCGACAGACGGTACTTTGCTACAGCAAATCAGAACAAGTTGCACTGAATAAACTGTCTGGTGCTATCATACAAAGTAGCTGTAGGAGCGTTTAGATCACTGGGCTAAATTCTGCCCTCGGAGTATAGGCATGTAATCTCCCTGACTTCACAGTCTGCTAGGTGTGACATTTCCTCCCAACCACCTCAAATTCCGGTGCCTGCTGCTAGAGCAACACTGGCAGCTCTGACTCAAGCTAGGAAACAGAGTTAAGGTTGGAAAATTCTTTACCCACTCTCCGTTAGAGAATGGCATTACCGACAGGATGGGGCGTGATGTGCAGTTTCATCACTCTGAGGGGGGCAGGGCCCAAACATAACTTTTTCGGGCCCAGTACAAACTTATAACACATGCCCCCTCCCACACACATGCCCCTCATCCCACACATACAATTTCACGAACCATGAAAAAAGTTTGACTGCTGAAATTACTGTTACATATTCTACATTGCTGAAAAATGCCCCCCTTTGCTATTTTTGTTTAACGTAACACCCAGCCTGAGAGTCCTGCAAGTTTGCTGACTATTTTGTAACTTTTTGGTCATTATAAAGGTTTTATATCCTGTCAGTGTCTTGATATTGTTCATCTGCTTCCCTAGTTAGTATATTGCCTGACTGCAGAAAGGCCGTGTCTGATCTGAAAAACTGGAGGATAGGTTGGTCTTCTTTTAGTTCCCTTTCTTGTACCTCCTTACGTTTCTGGCTGCCTGATTTGTATTTATAGCCACCACCAGACATGGCAGTATGGGGTGTGTGTGTCACTGTGACGAATCAGACACTCACATATATTTTGGGCCTGCAAATCCTACCAGCAGAAGCAGCAGCACTGGCTCCCACTGTCTTATGGAGCTTTGCTTTGTCCCTCCCACCAGCTGTCCCTCCCTCCTGCCTATGCACCAGGAACTCAGGGACTGGTAGTTCTTGGTCTTGCTATGATAGCCCATGTCACAGAGAGGAGCACAAATCTCTCTGTCTCTCAGTCTTAGACTACAAGTCCTAGTTTAACTGCACAAGCGCACACTCCGTTCTAGGGAAGGGCCTGGGCTCAGCCAGCAGGCCCAGCAACTCGCTGTTCAGAATGTGGCTTGAGACTGCTCGAACGCTGCTTCTGAGCGGCTCCAGCAAATCTCATACGATCTGGACACTAGATACATAGATACAGGGAAAGAAGTTTCTATAAATATCCTCAGGCATGAGCTACAATTTAGCCTCCATTTTTCCTCATGGTAATGGGGGTTGCAGCCTGGGCCAGGGCCTCCGGGACCTGGTAAAGTGTACCCTTTCCGCCCCCCATGTAGGGGCCCTGCCAGGGGTTGTCACAAACCTATCGAGGCACTGCATGGTAAGCGTGTCTATCTTTTGGGTAATTAGATTTGGCCTTTGCACTATGCAAGATATGCTGGGTAGGTGGGGGATGAAGGGGAAGACCCTTAAGCCAGTGGTTCCCAAACTTTTCTCTACCATGGCACACCTTGATACCATTTAATTATTCTGCGGCACACCGCCATATAGCCTCCAAATGAACTCATGGATATTCATGAGCCAACTCAGAACTCTTCAATAGTTTTTCAAGAAATTCCATGGCACACCTGCTCAGGCCTGACGGCACAGCAGTGTGCCACGGCACACCGGTTGGGAAACACTGCCTTAAGCATTCCTTTCCCCCGCACCCACCCACATACTTGCTCTAGAAACAGCTAATCTGATCCTGTAAAGTAGAGATGGGCTGAAACAATGGTTTTATTGTCCAGATTACTTTAAAACATGGATAGAAGCTAAGGCTCAGGTTTGGCTTTGATGGTATTGAAATCTGATAAGATTTTGAGGTAAAATGATGGAAATCTCATTAGATCATCTGCTCTTGTGATAAACCTTGATCCAAAACCCTATGAGCCCTGTCCTCCCAACATTTACAGTGCATCTGAACTGGTACCAGGAAAAATAGGCCCTTTCCAGCCTTAGATCTGTTCTGGAATCAAACATATAGGGCCTGGTGCAGCTCAAATGTGACCTTCATCGCTGATATTCAAAGGGATCAGGATTTGAGGTTTGAGTTTTGGACTTTTCCTTCCTATATATTTTAATTTAACAAATAAATTATTTGGAGATTATTACACTTAATATTTAAAAGTGTGTAAAAAGTATTTTGAGAAGAGAACTGTCCACTGTATGTGCGGGTAGCAACCACAACTTGACTGCTCATGTGCATGCTATGCTCCATGACTTCTTCAGGAATTCATGCCTCAAGGAGGGAGTGAGAAATGGCTGTGATTTTAGATTGTGTTTGTTAACCTGACCTGTGTGTCAGCTGGTAAAGAGGAAGACTTGGTGGCCATAGCTGAAAACTGTTTCAATGTACAAGTTGCTGACAAGAGTGAATGGCCATAAAGTTAAGGAGCCAAGCACTAGAAACGAAGAATGACCTTCATGTGATTAAGGCACTGATTTCAGACTAATACTATCTGGGTTCAGTTCCTGGCTCTGCTACAGAGTTCTGGTTCTAGGGCAAGTCACTTGAACTTTCCACACCTCAGGTCTCCATTTGTGAAATGACGATAACTATTACTTTCTTTGCCCCAGCCTATGTCTGTTATATCTTTTTAGATTGCTAGCACATTGGGGCAGAGAACTGTCTCTTTTCACTGTGTGTATGTACGGTGTCTAGCACAATGGGGCTCTGATCTTGGTGGGGGGAGCTATGTTTTTCTTTAATATAAAAAATAATAATCAGATGCTACTAGAGGCTTTTGACATATTGTGATTGTCCTTGTGTTGAAAGAACTAATTTGCACTTGTTGGGGTTTGAACATCTGCAATTTGTAGTAACAAGTCTTTAGTGAAACATTTGTTGAGAAGTTCTAGGGCTGTAGCTTCTACAGTCTCGGAGAATCAGTAAAAGTGAGGATAAACAAGGATCCTTGTAAAGTGCTGAAAGGGGATTACTTTGAATAATCAGAAAGCTCTACTCTTAAAGATTTAATTTTTTAACTTAATAAAATAATCAGCAATCAGCCTCTGTTAGACTATAGCTTAAGCCTTTTCACAGATTCCAGGTATATTGTAGATGAGCACTAAGAATAATAATAAAAAAAAAGTTAAAAAAAACCCCAAAACAAAATAGCCCCACCAAGCATGACTGTCTAAAGCAGTGTTTCCCAACCAGTGTGCCATGGCTGTCAACCAGTGTGCCACTGGTGTGCCATCGGGCCTGAGCAGGTATGCCACGGAATTTCTTGAAAAACTACTTGAGTTCTGAGTTGGCTCATGAATATCCATGAGTTCATTTGGAGGCTATATGATGGTGTGCCTCAGAATAATTAAAAGGTATCAAGGTGTGCCATGGCAGAGAAAAGTTTGGGAACCACTGGTCTAAGGGCTCAGTTCTGCAAGGTGCAGCAGACATCCTGAGAAGTGCTGAGCATCACTGACTGCAATGGAAGTTGAGGACATTCAGCATTTCTCAAAAAGTGCTCAGCAGCTTGGAGGATTGAGCCCTAATCTTGGCCATTGGCTACAGGAGTATGTGTGTGTAAATCTATGGCAATATATGACTGACTTGGTAACCCTAATTACCCATTTTAGGGCAAAAAGTCCATATTTTACTCCTCATGATGGCAAGATCCTGAGCAAAAGGTGCGTCCATCAATCATGAAGCCATCGTGGCAGCAAGAGTCAGGAAAGAGAAGGACCAAGCCCTAATATTTTTGATAGGCGTGTTCACATGGATGGACTTCTGGACCCAAATGGAGCCACGCTGACACCAATAAGGTTTCCAGTTTAATAGCAAATGCTTTTATAATTACAAAGCAAACACTTAAATATTACCTTATAACATGGGATACAAGTATTAAAAATGAGATTAATGCCTGAAGCAACTCACAAGTATTTCATAAAGTCCAAACAGGAACCACATTCTTACACATTTAACACTGGTTTTAACAATACTAATACACAAATGAGCCAGGCTGGTTTTCCAGCTATGCATTTGTCAATGTTCGTTGGAGCTTAGGGGCCTTGACATGAACTGGTACCTCATCTGCCAGTGTCACAGTGGGATCCAGCAGTTTGAAGAGAGCATTGGTTAAAAAATGTACTTATTGTGCTGACGACTATGCTTTATTAGACGAGTGTGCTGATCTTTTGTATATTTAAGAGATTTGGTACTTCCTAAACAGAGAATGTGTAACCATTATCAGCATTTTGGCAAATCTCACACCAAAAAACTTTGTTTGTTCTTCCTGCTATGAAATCAAACAAAATAGCTCACAAGCTTTTGTGTGGCAAATGATAGATTTTAAAGAAATGACAGGCTCTAGTCTTTCACCGAAAGGTTACATGTTTTTTTTCTGTGCTTACCAGAAAACTAGCCGGAAATTGAGTTTGAACATTTTACAACTATGCTGAGAAAGGAAGGGATGATGACTTTGAGGTAAAGGAAATTCCTGTAAAGGAAACAAACTCACAGTTAGAACTAACCACAACCCTTGTCACATATGGTAGGATGTGCAGGTAAGATTTTTTAGATATTATTTCTTTCAGGTCAGGTTTTTAACTGCCATTTTCAGACACTGTCCCCCACATTTTGTCTATTTTATTGGTTGGTTGGTTTTATTTTACTTTTATGTATATATTGTAATATTATCTTTCAGTGCTTATGCAACCATGCCAGTATGCACATTTTAGCAAGTTGTTTTGAAAGATTGTCTAGCTTTTGCTTCTTACATGGGTGTATCTGGCTTTTCTCTTCTCTATATTGCTACCGCTAATCACCATCTAGCTATTAGCGTCTGGTTCTGCTCTCCTTTAAACTGTTGTACATCAGGAGTGTTGTTGAAGTCAGTGGAACTACACTGATATGAAGCTGGTGTAAATGAGTGAGATCGAACTCAGGACAATAAGATCTCAGTTGTTAGCATGTTGTTCTACACAAGATCTGCAAGGGCTATCCCAACACTGAATCTCTCTTGATCTGGATTGTCACTTGTTTGGATCAAGGCTGCTATCTAAATAAATAATATGTACTGTATATAGTCTTGCTATTAGTCTGCAAGAAACCTCAAGGATCTAAAACACTGGTAGGTTCATTCTCTTTTTGCCTGCATTCCTCTACCACAGGAAATTAAGATAAGATTACAGGAATTATTTTGTATCTAAACAGCCCTCCACAAATTGAGTTGGTGTCCTGGCTGGTGGGTAAGGAAGTTAGTTTTCTTCCCAGCAAACTCTAGTATGGAAACTTGTCCCATTAAAGTGAATATTCAGTACATATTTAGAGAATGCCAGTTCTGCCTAAAAAGGATGGATTGATAAACAAAAGTTGCTTACTTTGTCCTCTGCACATCTCCACCAGGAGACTGTGTGCAATGCCATGCGGGGACAGAACCACTTCAAAACAGTTAGCCATTGGGGGAATGCACACAAGCCCTTCTGTTCCAGCACTCTAGAACCTAGACTAGAAAAGCCCCAGCTTTCTACTTTCCCCTCAGTTCCTCTCTATCTCTGGCACCTCCTTTAAACCACCCAAGTAGATGGATCTTCATGGAGCCACCGAGACAATGCATTCAGAGAACAGGGGTGACTTTGGTAAGTAATCTCTTTTTCTCCTCCACTGTCCTAGTGACCGTTCCATTGAGAGATTAGGTAGCAGTGGTAATCCTCAGGAGTACTACTTATTGAGAAGTGACTTAAATATAATCATCCTAAATAGACCATTCTTTCTGATATGTGATGAGTAGTAAAAGTGCAGCACTTTGTAAAGGTATGAATCAAAGTGCAAGATTCAATCCCTTTTACTTTGTGTTTTCCAAAACTCTAACCATCCTAACACAAATCCCCAGTAGAGAGAGGACTGGATCCCATTTCACTTAGGCTGGTGAAAAAGAGAACAGAGGCACAGTTTTGCGGTGGTGGGAGGACAGGACTAGGGAGGACTCTGGATTCTAAAATACTAGGACAGAGAGGAATACATCCCAACAACTAACTGCTTTCAAATGCAATCTATCATTGCATGGCAAGTTATGCAGTCGCTGAAAGGGGCTCTCCAGAGGCAGTGTTACGAAGAAGAAGAAATTAATGTATTTAGAGCTGGTTGAAAAACCTAAGTATATTTCATGAAAATTTTCAGGAGAAATTTGTCCTTTTTTGGCTGAAGAATTTAAAAATAAATATTTTTTCAACCAACTCTAAATACATTCCACCAGATTACCTCCTTACCGAATGCCAAAACTTGAGCACTGATCCATGGTTCTCTCCAAATTCTCATCCAATTGATGATGTTATGGGATTATTCTTCCAGAAGGGGTTTCATCTGCAAGCAACCTGTACTGGCAGGGCAACAGACAAGACAATGTATTAAGCTGTTTTAATCATGAATTGTCTATGAGTTTCTCTGTTAATTTAGATGCTTACACTTCTCAGTCTAGTCCTGGAGTCAGTTATGCTTAGAAAGCTATATATAGCCAGATGTGGCAGAAGCAGAATTAGCCTTTGGGCCTCATGAAGAATTTGGTGATGAGCTCATGGGGGAGCCGGCAAAGTAAAGAAGAATCTCAGCTTTTTTTTTTTTTTTAAATAAAAAATAGTTTGCCTTGTAAAGATAGCCTTAAATGAGAAATCAGTGCAAACCAATTGGCGGCGGTGAAAGGAACAAATGGCTGGGCTGTACTTCAGTAGCAGGAGACTTCACAGTCTCTTCCTGATACGTGCAATACTAATCAGTTGACTTTGGGGTGTATCTCAAAGAATTCTCCTGCAGACCCTTCCCCCAGCTCCTCAAACCAGCCCCGTGTCAGTATCATTGAGGTGAAAATGTGTCTGTTTTCCTTGTAGTGTGGAGGCTTTGCTAAACTATCTCCCAGGCCCTCCCCAAAAATGTTTAATCTGGCTTTGGGCAAAAGTGTTAGAGAATTTATGATTTCTCCCTTGCTACCCCCTCAGAAGGTCAGAGGGAGAGACTTTCCTCCCCATAGGAAGGGTGCTGGATGTTGGCTGTTAGGCGGAGGAACCTGGTGGAAGGAATGAGTCTCATTTTGTTACTGGAAATTTGGTGTGGGTGCACTTGTGTGTGTGTAACATTTAAGATACACATCAAAAGAACATCCTGGTTATGATTTTAGACAAAATACAGGAATAGTACCATTGACTCTGAAATGACAGATACACTATGGGATGGCTTTAAATGAAATTCTGACCCAATCACTGTCAAAATCCTCTTCTGTTGCACTTTCTGCCACTGGTCTGGCTGTCTTCTGAATTAATTCAGCATAAAGCAGAGCCCACGGTTACTGAGAGGAAGCCCTGCCTCCTGATTAAGCCTAGCCCAAGACCCCTGGAACGGCAGCTTCATGCTGATTTTAGAATCCGTGAGGAATTGAGAAGATGAGCAGGAGCCAATTTAGTATCAAAGCAGAGGCGGGAAAAGAAAACCCTGTTTGTCAGGAATAAAGACAAACAGCAGGCCCTGTTTGGTTCCTAGGATGTGACTGCAGTGTGCCTCGCTGTGTAGAATAGTTGCCGCAAAGGCTGCAAAACGGGTGTGTGTTCATTAATGCCTCGGATGTAAAATAAACTGAGTGAAGTACATCTCTCTGCTTGTGTGAGTGGGACTTGATTGATTTGCATAATGTGCCCACAGATCAAAATGTGCCCAGGGATTTTTCTTCAGCATGAGTTAGTGCCTATTATCAGCTTTGCAAATGCAGTGTCACATGGTGAGCTGATGGAGTGGTCAAAAAGCGTTTATACAGCCAAAGTTCACACAATTCAAGTGTCGGTAACAAGCATGGTGTTTGGTCTGTCTTACTGAGAATCTGAATAGCTCAATTCCAGCCTTGCATGGTGCCTAGACAGCACAGAGGAAGACAGAGTATACGTGTTAATAATGTTATTAATTATTGTTGCTAATTAAAAAGGACATAATGATTATGCTGGATGTGATACTGAACAATTGGCTTGCCTGTGGAATTAGAGCCACAGCTATGGTGGGGTATTGGGTATATTGCCAACTTGCTTTGAAAATGTGGGGTTTTTTTACTTTGTATCTGCACTGGCTATTGGAAAACCTGTGTTCCTGCTGCAAATCTGTGCTTTTGTGTTGGTGCAGATAACTCATACTGCATGGAAGCCTTTCATTTGACTAGATGGAAGCAAAACAGTCACCTGGGACATAGAAGTGAGATGGGAATATAATTTGCACATTGTGCAGTTCATTGCTAGCAAAACAATGGTCTAAACCTTTTAGCAGAGGCTGTGTAGGAGGTGGGGTTGAATGAAAACAAAGTGTGGCATATGCATCTAGGGAGTTGCTCTCATGTAGCAGTGGTGAAAGCACTAGGGTCACAGCCTAGGTTGCTGTATAACTCAGTTGACTTCAGGGGAGCTACAGTGATTTACACCAACTGAAGATCTGACCCAGAAGTGGCTAATTAGTGCCCAATTCAGCCTTTGGGGGCACTGTCAGGGTAACTGCATACACAAATACTTAAAAAAATCTGGCTCTATGAGTATAGTTCTCTGTAGAATTTGTTTTAATTAAAGTGTGCAGTATGTATCTAGGATCCACTATAGGTCTGCACAAAATGCTCTGCATGACAAAAATGTGGCACATGGGAATTTTAAAAAAATTCATGATCGCTTGGTGCGAAATGCTGTCTGTCTACCATTTTTATGCTGCAGTTTAGTGCATCCATGTGAAATAGCTTATTGCTTCCCAGGCCTATGTAGTATGGACCATCATTTAAAACAAATAGCTATTTTCCTCCTTTTTATAGCAAAGAAGATGATGCTGACAGAGAACATGTCTGATCATCTATTCCATAGTACTTTGCAGGCCAACTAAGACCACATTTTTTCAGAGTGAATCGAAGTTGGAAAGGAAAAAATGTTTACTTTTTGCTGGATCGTACTATTGTTTATCAAAGGAGCAGAAGTTACAGAGTTTAATCTGACAGGTAAGATGTCTTATTGGAAATGATGAAAAAAATTAAAATATTTGTATTGTCTGGTAAAAATCAATATACATTCCACCATCATTGTATGATTTTCCATTGATTCTGTGCAGGGCTTTTTTTGAATTATGATTTTTATGCATTTTTTTTTAAGCACTGATGATGTGCTTGGAACTGTATAAAATGCAAAATTTGTAGCTGCAGAATTAGCACTGAGAGTAGAGGAACATTTTGAATATAATTGAAAAAACCTGGAATTTTGAGAGCATAATGGAACAAATTCATTGCTGCTGTACCGCCACTGAATAATACATCAAGAATAGATTTGGCTTTCTATCTATAGATTTTCTCCCTTTCTTAATCTCATCACCATAACTCCTTTCACTCCTTTGTTTCACCATTCCCTATATTTTACTGGGCCTCAATGTGCTACGTATTAATGGAATTTCACAGAGCGCTAATTAATTTCACTTGGGAAAGCCATAGGGCACCAGCTGTGGTTCCTTTGACATTTTCATTCATAAGGACAAACTAAAACATTGCTTCATAAAGAAATAGAAGTCTACAATTAGAGCTTTTGGGGACTTTTCTGTCAGAAAATGATCCTGAAGGAAAATGCCTTTTGCACAAAATCAAAATTTTTCATGGAAAAATGTCTGCTGGGAAGGCTCTTGTCAATTTTACTTTCTGCCAGCAGGGAGAAAATGAAATTGACAAGAGCCTTTCAGGTAGGCAGCTAGCAAAGCAAAAAATTCTGTTTCAGTTCTCCCAAAAAAATCAGAATAATTTAGAATTTATGTCCTGTGAAAAATTTCAAAGTTTTCATTTTTTGTCAGGAATCAGGACTAACTTTTTTTCTGAAAATTTCCTTCTCTAGCTGGAAATTCTGTTGTCCAGCCAGCTGTAACTGGCCTATTTTCCAGAGTGGTACAATACCATAATTAGCTGGAAGAGAATATAAAATAATCAGTAAATTCTGTGGAGATAATGTGTCCCTCTGATATGGTAGAACAAAGAGACAAAGGAAGATGTATGGATGTCAATTGTTGAGAGCAGTTGGATATGGAAGGCTGCCATTGACATATGCAGTCTAAAGACAATGGCAAGGTATCAAACAAGCATACAGATAACATAATGATATTACTTTGCATGTATCCAGCACCTCTCACAATAGGATATAAAGAGGTTTCAAAGCAATGTTTTATGAGCATTACTGTGACACCGGTGAGTATTATTGTACCCATTTTGCAGATGAGAAAACTGAGATATAGAGAGACAAACAACTTGCCCACAATCCTATGATTAACTCAGCAGTACAGCTTGGATGAAATACCTTTTCTTTACGCAAACACTACACCCACGTCTCCCGGATGCCTCCTGTGTGGAACGGAATGTAGTTAATGTAAATTTACTTTTGTATTAAACTCATAAAAACAAGGATGCTTGGCAATAAGTCTGTAGTTTAATCTACAACTCATGGTTATGTGTATAAGGCAGGGGATAGCACCACCCCTGACGAAGACCTGGGACTTGGGAATACATTTTATTTACTAATGTACATAGGTAAAATCAAAGCAGCTGCAACATATTAGTTTGTGTTTGAAGACAAGTGGCCATATCCTCAGCTAGCATAATCAGCATTGTCATCAATGGAGCTATGCCAATTTACACAAGCTGGAGATGTGGCCCTCTGAGCCCAATCCAATGACCACTAAAGTCAGTTGAAAGATTTCTACTTGTTTCACTAGGAGCTGAATCAGATCTATGAATCGCAGACACTCCTTGGTGTTAATTTATACTTATTCACTGTTATTGGGCTAAATTTTCCAAAGTGAGTAGTATGGTTGTAGCTATGTTAGTCTCTTGATATTAGAGAGACGAGGTGGGTAATATCTTTTATTGGACCAACTTCTGTTGGCCAAAGATAAAGCCTTTTGAGATACACAAAGCTCTTCTTCATGTCTGGGTGGGTTTGGGAGCCTAGGTTCCAGCCTGAGTGGGGACATCTACAATGCTATTTTTAGCTCTTTCGTGTAAGCCCAAGGAGCCCAATTCAACTGACTAAGCTCTGAGACTCACTGCCTTCGGGTTGTTTTTTTTCAGAGACATAACCTAAGTGACAAGCCCTGAGCTATTAGCTGGGAAGATGCTACTTCCAGGCTCCATCCAAAATGATAAGACTTGTTTTGCAAAGACTAGGAGCCAAAAGATCTTAAGGACACAAAACAGTTAAAAAGTCACTCTCTAGAGAGAGGGCAAGGCAGTTGCCAGAGGGCAGCCACAGAGTCCGATTCTGCTGGAGAAACTGAAGAAGCAAAATCTTCCTGCCACACCCCCAGGTGGGGCTTAAAGTAAGATAGACGTGTGTGGCCTTGATATAATGGGAGCCTGAGAAGAGGATGAGGCAAAGGCTCCAGGCAGGTTATGGTAAGAAATGGTGCAGGGAGGCAGCAAGGGGTCTGTGTAGTCAGGCTTTGCTTAAAGTTCCCTGAACCAGAACCGAATGGAAAGGGAGGACCTGGGCCCACGTACTAACCCACTGAGGAAGATGGAAACGCCCCGAGAAGAATATGGCAAGGACTACTGCAAAGCCCTGGTACTCAGGGGCAAGGAATACTGAGTTCAGAGCTGGCCCAAGGGTTCGACGAGAAGTTGAAGGACTTTTAATTGTTGGACTACTGGTTTTACCCCAGAAGGGGTGGGCCTGTCTGTGACCAGTCAGAGGGCTGAGTTGCATGAAAAAGCAAATCGCTGTAGGGGCTGCACGACTATCAGCAGGCCCTAAAGGAGGAGATCCTGTTACACCGCACTCAGCCAACAGGGAAGACACTGGCCAGTGAGTCATATGCTTATAGGGCCCTTTAACGCCACTAAAAAATCACCCCAAATCACTAATCACTTTAAAAATCTTTGTCGTTGTCCTTTGTCTCTCTCTCTGTGTGTGTATGTGTGTGTGTGTGTGTGTGTATGAAATCTATTCTATCTTCATGACAGATTGCATACTATTTTTGTTGCCTGCCTTTCAGGATGTCTTCATAAAGGACCTGGAAGGATTTATCGTACAATTACTGATGAGGAGTTTGTCTTGGGATGTGTTTTACCATCCCAGTGCTGTACCCACATTTTCAATAACTCGTTTCTAAATAAAAGTGAAGTGCTGTGGTTCTGGCAACAAAAAGATGGAGAACCACTGAAGATTATCAGCAACGAAAGCACCAATCCCACTCAGGAAGGGAATGCACTTTGGTTTAGACCGATAGGGATTAATGCTGCTGGAGTATATATCTGTATGATAAGGTATGTCAGTGTGTCAAAAGGCCTTCCTTGATGTACACTTTCATAGAATCATGCAAATAAAAGGCTGGAAGATCAAGAGGTCCTCTAGTCCATCTCCCTGCACTGAGACATGATTAAGTATACCTAGACCATCCCTGACAGAAGTTTGTCTAACCTGTTCTCAAAAACATCCATGCCATTAAACTCTTCTTTTGATCTGATACATTGAATGTTTTCACTTGACCTTGGTTTCTTTTCTTTGCTGCACAGGGAAGAAATCCCATGTCTCAAAAACATCATAGAGGTTCAAGCAAAGAACAATGCAAATTGTTCGGATGATGGCACAAATGAGCTGTCTCTTCTCATTGAACAGGGACATTCAATTTCTTGTCCTGGGATACACTGTTACAATCATTTACAAAGGCCATCAGTGACATGGTACAAGGTAACAGTCACTCTGTTCCAAGCATGTGCAAAGTAAAATCAGTGCAGGCACAATTTTAGGCTAAATTATGCACTCTTATACATTTGCCCACAATGTCTAGTGAAGCAAATGCAAATTGTGTGCAACCACTTGAGACTTTCAATTAGAGCTGGGATGGAACTGGATTTTCTATTTTGCAAAAAACTCCACAATTAAAAAAAAATGTTCCAAAAAGGAACAAAACCAAAAATATTCTAAATATTCTTCTGAAACAAAATTAAACACAATAATAATTTCAGGTGGATTAAAGCATCTTGTTTAAATAAAATTGAAGTCTTTCATTCTGATTTCAACTCTTTAAAACTTTAAAAATATATATTTTTGTATTTTAAAATATATAAAGATTTCATTTTCAAAAGTTATTTCAAAATGAAACATCAAAATGTTCCATTTTAAAAATGTAAAAATATAAAGAAAAAAAGGTTCATTTAATTTATTTTCTAAATTAAACTTAATCAAAGTTAGCATTTTTCAAAATGTTTCTGTGGAGATGAAAATGGCATTTTCATTGAAAAATGTTTTGTTACACATTTTCTGATCAGCTTTACTTATAATGGCCATAAAAAATGTCTTCAAGCTAAAATTTGTCAGAGGATGAAGGGACGTTCTTTCTTTTTTATACTGTTTAAAAAAATTGATACCTTCTGTATAAGGTTAACAAAGGGCAGATAAATGGAAATTACTATTTTGGCATATTTTTTACATTCAGATAATACCAAGTATATTAAGTCTAGTTAATTTTCTAAATAGTTTTACCTGCTATACAGGAATAACTCATGATGTATTGTACCTAGCTGTATATTTATACTATCTAGTGTTACAGCACTAACTCTACATTCAGCTAAGACTAGAACCATTTCTGTAGCCAAAGTGACTTTTGAATTTCCTGTAAAAGATGCACATCTTCTATGGCAATTTTTTTCTGGTTTCTTTCTGCATTAAATTTGAATTTCCTTGCTCTATTCATTTAGGGCCTGATCCAAAACCCACTGAAGTCAATGACAGTCTTTCCATTCATTCTGAAGGGCATAGGATCAGGCCTTTATTGAAAACCTTTAATTGTTCTAGAGGATACATGTATATTTAAGATGTAAAGAATGGCTGGAATTTTCAAAAACATTCAGCGTTGAGCTAACTGTGCTCCTAGTGAAAGCAATAATAGTATTGCCAACCCCAAGCATTCAAACTTCATGAGTCAGGCCTTAAGAAATCATGAGATTGATTTAAAAATCATATGATGTGAAAAGAAAAAACTGTTTTCCTTTTATTTGTCTTCTGGTTTCTAAGTCTTCAGATCCCACTGGGTTTCATATTTGTAGAGTTTTCTCTGCACTCATGAGTGTTACCTGCTTTAAAAAAAAAATAGCACTGAGATTCCCATGCAAGCAACTGCCTTCAGAAGCTAGGGCTTTCGAAAACAAGCAAACAGACAAACAATTGGAACCCGCACACCAAATCTCACAAGACTCATGGTATAATAGACACTGCCATTGACTTCAGCGGGAGCAAAGTTATGTCAGCATTCAACTCTCTGGACAATCCCACTCTAAGACTTCAAAAGAGAATTTAATAAATAGCAGAGAAGGGAAAAAATCTAATTGCTTCATTTTCCTTTCTTTTTGTTAGAATGGAATCCAAGTAACACTTCAGACGCATAGACCAGGTCTAAAACTTAAGGATAATGAAATCCAGTTGCTTTCTGTCTATAAGCAAGATGCTGGTATTTATGTCTGTGATTACATTTTACCTGACAACAATATCCAGTGGACAATGAGACGAGTAGTTAGAGTAAAAATCATTGGTAAGTAACAGCTCAGCTCACAATACTAAAATATCTGTAGTAATAACTTATTTCCTGTCAATAAATTAATAAATTTTTCTTTCCTGCACTGTTTTTCTTTGTGCCCACACTACGGACAACTTGGCCTCTCTCCCCTTTTCTCATGCTGTCCTCTGCTGGTTCTGCTCCTGCTTCGCTGGACCTTCCTTCAAAGACCTTTAGTAGGTCTTCTTCTCTCTCCACAATGCAGCGAACAGTTGACCTGATAGTCTGAGGCCCCATTTACGAAATGGGCATAGGTTGAGAATGTTCAGTCAGGTCATCAGGCTAATATCATTAAGGTCCTCATTCAAAGCCCATTAAAGTCAATAGCCTGCCATTGACTTCAATGGACTTTGGATGGAATATTAAATGTTCAGTAATAATATATAATGTACTGTCTGTAACCTAGAATAATCAATAACCTTATCAGGGCTGATTCCATTTGGGATTTACCGTGGCCTAAGACACTACAGTAACTTTTTCACTGGACATAATGTCATCTTATCAATTATTATTATTTTATTTTATTTTGTATTGCAGCACAAAACACTGTCCATAAACCAAACATTTTACATCCCAGTGGTGTGAAGACCATAGAAGTAGAACTTGGTAAGTTGGGGCTTTCGGGGGGGTTCTTGTTCCGGCCTGGAAGGACATGACAATTTAATGGAGTATTGACAATTTAATGGAGTATGGATGATAGAAACCAGTTTAAAGACATGTATGAATCTTAGGTCCAAAGTTTTGTATGGATCTTATGTAAAAATTTAACACAGTATATTGGCAGTATATGCCTTTGTTGGCATCAAAGGGAAAAAAATGCAATACTTTGTATCTCAGCCCTGCAAACCCTTTCCCATTTTAAATAGGAGAAAGACTTTCCAATGACTTTTGTAAGCAGTGTTTCTATGTTTCCTTTTAACAGGAAAACCTCTTCAAATGGAATGTAAAGTATTATTTGGCTTTGAAAAGGATTTTTTACCTGTGATAACTTGGTACAGAGACAACAAAGAAAGTAAAAGGGAGACACTTGTATCGAAGCCAAAACGGTAAGGAGGGAAAACAACCAAATAGAAAAGCCCCGCTTGGTTACAGTGCAAGCAAATATAGAATTTTCAATATCCACTATAGTTAACGTAATGTCATCTCACCTGAAAACACTGGAAGAGCACTAACAAATATCAGATAATGGAAGAAAAGTTCGTTAAGCCACACTGAGGATTTTTAGACACGTATTACATATTAACGTGTGTGTGTATACACACATTTTTTAAAAAAATACATATATACGTGTTAACTCTATTATACATGTATGAATATATGTATGTGTATATACAAAAAGTTTGTTTAAAGAACATTAAGGTTGTACAGTGAAGCACTCAAAAGTTAGAAATACCAAGGTTAAGTTGCTCGTGCAATCCTAATTCCGCCCCCTTTTGCATATGCTTTACTCTATCGAAATAGTCTTTAATTACATGCTTCCATAGTATTTTGTCCACAGAACCCTGCCTTCTGTGCACAGAATAGATGATGCTCAATTAATGAGAAGCTATTCAATAGTTCGTTTCTCTTCATACTGATGTGGCCATAGGTGGCGAGTTATATGGGCCCGTGAAACCCATGCTCCACCAACTTTGAGGATGGTGAGCCTCGCTCCACCAATATTTCTGTGGTGCTGGCCATGGAGGTGCAGAGCACAGTGGCCCTCAGCTCCCAGGGCAGCCCGGCTGTTCTGCCTCTCTCCCTCCCCCACAACACAGTGGCTGGCCAGGAGCCGCTTCAGTGCTGATCCCAAGCTGCGTGGCATGGTGGCAGCCAGTCCACCCACCCAGCCCTGCCTCTTCTCCCCACCCCTCTCCCATGTGACATGGCCCCATAACCCTGGCCAAGGCACCACCAAAAATTGGATGACCCTGGCACCCATGGAAGTGGCTGTAGGCCTTATTTATTGCACACTATTCAAACTCTGCTCTAAAGAAACAATGATCAATTTCCTCCTGGGCTTTTCTGTAGCTCCCATCTTTATAATATCTGGGAGCTTTAAAAACAATTAATTTATCTTCACAACCCCTAGTATTATCCTCATTTCACAGATGGACCTAAGACACAGAGAAGTTAAGCTCAGAAGCATCTACTAATTTTGGGTGCCCAATCTGAGACACTTAGGACCTGATTTTTCAGAGACTTAGCATTATATAGCACTGTATATGTTCAAATAATATATAGCTTTTCATAAATCTTTATATGTTGAAAGCACAGCTCCCACTGCCTTCAGCTGCAGCTCCCAGTGCAAATCAGGCTCCAAGATCTCAAGTCAGGAATGCAGAAAATGACAGAAACACAATTAGTGACCACCTGTGAAAAATCTGATTTAAGTGACTTGCCCAGCATCAGGTACGAACTCTATGGCTGATGCAGAGACAGAATCCAGTTCCCCATGGTAGCATTCAACTGTTTTGACCCTCAGTCTCTGCTTTCTGTTCTTGCAATCTCCTGCTTTAGTCACTGCTTCAGAACCCAACTTCTGCAACAAATGAAGCAACTACAGACAACGGTTTTCTTTACTGCACAACCCTAATTAATCCACAGAATAGGTCCATCCAGTGCACTGAATGAGACAGTGGTCGGGTGGAAAAAATAGTATGTGACCATGTCATTAAATAGGCCTGCTGAGGGGCCTGGTAATTTTAAGGCCCAGTGATTTTAAAAGAGACCTGGGCCATGGGTGGCAAGGTGAAAACTTCCCCTCGGGGAGGCTAGCTCCCCATCCCGCTTCTTATGTCTGCGCATGTCTTATGCCTGCAGCCCAACCCTGCTCCTCCTCAGGCCCCATCTCTGTCCCGCTCACTGCTGTGTCCCTCCCCACCAGCTCACCTCCCTGCTTGGTCCCCCTCCTCTCTTCCACACCCTCTTTATCCCCACATGACCTTCCTGCAGCTGTGTCCCCCTGGGCCCTTCCCCACTCAGCCTTCCATTACTGCTGCTCGCCACGTGTCCCTCCCCTCTTCCTCTGCTTGACCCCCTGCCACTGCTTGCTGTGTCTCATCTCCTTCTCCTCTCCTCACTCAGCACCCCCCCCCCAGTTGTCACTTGCCACCTGGGGGGAAGCGGGAGCATGAAAGGGAGGAGGGGACCAAGTGATGTGGGAGAGGGACTCGGCGGCAAGCGGGCCAAGCGGCAGATGGGGCGTGGCCTAGGGTGGGGCAGAGGCAGGGCCTTTGGCAGACTGTGGGCGGGGCTGCAAGCGGAAGAGACGGGGCAGGACTCTTCTGCCCTGGAGCCCAGAATTCCTGTCGGTGGGCCTGTCATTACAGACTGTATCATAATTCATATTCACGGGGGGCTGAATTAAGGTTGTACGGGAGACCTTAATTTGTATTTTTCCTAACTTTTGAGTGTTTGGCTTTTCAGCCTTAATTTTCCTTTACCATTTGTGGGTGGGTGTGCGCACGCGCACGTATGTTTCCTAGATTTAAAAAAAAAACAAAGTGAAAAAACATGGCATCCTTTTGACTCCTATATGGGATAACAGCAAGGCTGGAACTTTTAGATCCACCACACAGACCTTTGCCACTTGAACTAATAGAATACCTGAAAGCAGTAGTAGTTTGTCATTGTCTATGTGGACCAGCACTAGAGGGAGATGAGACACACATTTTGCCAGTGGATTTCATATATATTTGCTGACAGCAGAGGAATGGTGAGACTCAGGAATCTTGGATTCCATTCCGGGGTCCAGAGGAGAGTAGTTAAAGACTCTTCTGCGTGTTCTCCCTCAAGCTTAATCCTGTCCACTCTATCTCAGCCACCCAATCCTGGTCCTGTCTCTTCTTTGCCTGTGTTTCTTTGTCCCAGTCCCATTCTCTTTGCCTATCCAGTCCCTGTCTCCGCTCCTCAAATTTCTCATCCCAGTCCCAGTATCCTTGCCCAGCCAGTCCTAGTTTCTCTGTCTGGGTTCCCTGTCAGATTCTCACTCTCCCCCCAGATGCCAGTCTCTTCCTTGCACACACTTGCAGTCCCAATTTTCTTGCCCTGCTAGTCCTATTCTTCCCCTACCCCCAGCTCCGGCTTGTTCAATCTCTCTCTCCCCTCCCCACCTACTGGCTACCAGTCCCAGAAGCTCCTCATCCAATCTCAGTCTCTGCCTCTCTCCCCAGCCCCTCCCAGCTTTCTCATCCTAGTCTTTTTGTCCAGCCAGTTTCAGTTTTACCCTTGCACTCTGGCTCCTCATTAGATCTGTCTTTCCTCTGCCCAACCCCATTCCCACCTCCCGGGTGCCCAGTTCCAGTATCCTTGTGCAGCTGGTCCCAGTCTCCCCCCAGCTCCTCATCCAGTCTCAGTGTGCCCCCCTTAACTGCCAAGTGATTCCCCGTTGCCCCTCATATTTCCCTCAGTGGGTGTCCTTCACTGGGTTGCTCCCAGTTCCATTCTCCTCCTCAGCTTCTAGTCTCTGGCTCCTTGTCTTACCTGTCCCAGCCTCCCCCAAGGCTCTGAGTCCCAGTTCCTTGACCATACAGTTACAGTGTGCACCTCTTGGTTCCCAGTCCTAGTGCCTGTCTCCCCAACTTCCAGCCACAATGTTTTGCCTCCCCCGTCCATGTCTGACGAGGCTCCTTGTCCAAATCTACTCTTTCAGTCTGGCTTTTGTCCCCTCAGCATTCCAGTCAGCAGGCTTCCTCTGCAATGCTGCTTGGGTATCAGCAAGGACAGGCTCCCTGCTGTCAATTGCAGTGCGTGGCACCATCCCAACAGCCAGTAGCAGCAATTCTAGAGAAAATCTCACTTTGTCCCTGCACGCTGGGATACAGCATGTGCGGTCACCCTGCGGGGATGGCACATGTGCAGTCTGGTCACACACAGGATGAGGCATGCTTACTGAGGAGAAAATCTTTGGAGATTTTAGCAAACGAACCATAAGAAGTCTCTACTGAACATGTGCAAACTGAGATTTTCAAGACTTCTAGTTTGGCCAAATTAAACAGGCAGATCTGTGACTCAAAGGCCAAATTTCAAATCCTTGCTCCAAAGTATGGCGTGCTAGAGCGTCTCAAAGTAAAGGGCTCCAGCCCTTTTTTAACAGGCAAACTCCTGTCATGGAAAATTTCTGCCCAATGGTTAAAGTTTGGTAAAGTTGTAAGCGACTGAAAACAGAATCTTACAATGGTAAGTGTCATGCAACCTTAATGTTACCAACCTCACCTAGATTATGAAATATATTATAATGATATAACGCATATTAATAATATATGTTATATAATTTAGTATATATATAAGAGAATGAAAGAACAGAAAAAATGGAATCAACACAGACAATTCTGGGCAGAGATTTAGAAAGAAAATATTTTATGGATGACTTTGATCTGTTATGATTAAAGCCACTCACTGGCACATCTGTGGTATTACAGAGATCAGTTCGTTATCAGCTTTTAAACAGAGTGGTGCAAAATGGTTATAATAAAAATTGTCTTCTTCAGAATTCATTAGAAACTCAAAATTCAGACTAGACCTGCTGGAAGATTTGCAAAAATTTGGGAACACTGCTTAATTTTGGGTAAACAGGAATCCACTTGCAAGGAAATCAAGTCTTATTTATGGATTTGAGTCAAAATCATATGATTGCATGATCTGACCATGTGATCAGGTGAAACTTAAGTGTCAACTCACCTGAAATGCTAAGTGAAATTTCAGGGTGTGAATCCACATTGTCTGAACCACATTATAATGAAATTCTATAATGCACGGTTTTCACAGTGCTCTGGTTCAGGTGACCTCAGCTGGTGGTTGGAAGGTGACCATGAAATATGGGATAGGATTCTGCAAATTGTGAGAATCCTGTAGCACCTGAGGCTTTTGCTAGGATCAATTTTTTTAAAGATCTTTCAGTGCAAAATCTGTTGCCTCTGCTATAGAGTCTGATTTTTATGGCTGCAATTCAGCTAGATACGTAAGTAGGGCCTAACTTTAAGGACATGTCAATGGGACTAATCATGTGCTTAAAGTTAGGCATGTGCTGAAGTACTTTGCGAAACTGAGGTCGGAGGATAGATCTAGAGTAACCATTTATTGTACTCTTGGACATGTACCAGGACATCGTTTTTCTTTTGTGACATTGTCACGGATCCACAGGATCAGTGCTACCCCACCCCCCAGCTTTGGAATAGTCTCTAGGACCCCCCAGCTTTGGAATAGTCTCAGTATACCAGACCCCCTACAGGTCCTACTCTTTCTCCAGGGTAAGCCACTTGGCTTCACCACGTCCTTAGACTGGACCTCTGGGCCTTCAACACTCCTGCTTCGCACCATGAGCTGCATTTATCAAGTCCAACTGAGACAGACTCCTGATGGAGACTTGTACATGATTCTGGGATTAATGCACCTCACCCAGCATTTGCAGTGACACCAAGCAGTGTTGTCAAAACTGTTTATTAGTTACCTAGAATACAGCATAGGAAGTCCTTAGGGTAGTATAGAGAACTGAAGGTTAAAGCATAGTCCACTCTAGTTAGCTCAGTGCCCAGCCAAATGGTAGCGAACCCCTTGTTTTAAACTCTGTCTGACCTCCTTCATCTGACTCTGAGTGAGAGCCCTGAATACTTCCAGCAGCCAACTCTTATTCCCACACCTCTTCCCCTTTCAGTCCTTTGGTCTCAGCTGGGGAAGGTCGCTCAGCCTTCCTGGTGAGAGGTTGGGAAATCCAAATATCTCTGGGTCATTGGTTGCTAGGTGTCAGTGTCTGGGCAATTGGATTTGCCATTATCTTTTCAAATGCTCCATTGATATGGGGACCAAGCCCCAGACAGTTAAGTGATACCCACACCAATGTCTCTGAGCCTGCCCTGAGAGCAAACCGTCCTTTTCCACCCACTGGGTAACAATGCAACATATAGGGGGAAATAAGGCAAAAACAGGACTTGTAAAAAATACTATACAAAATATTCCCACTTCGTCACAGACATCACAAAGAGAATGCTATCACCTCTTTATTTGCATACCCATGGACTTTTGTGAATTGTGTGAATGAATAGTATCTGGATGAGAGGAGTCTTTTTCTGTTTAGGATTCCTGCAGAAGGATTAGAAGGAGAATCATTTGTTCACATTGCCAGACTCAGGGAAGTTACTGAAAGCGACCTCCAGAGCAACTTCACCTGCTTTGCCCAGAATTCTGTGGGGAACTCGACAGGAGTGGTCATGCTAAAAAGGAAGAAAAGAGGTAAAACCAGAAGTGGTCTGGCTATGCCTCATAATGAGATATCTTTTGGTCACTGTCACTAATATGCTTGTCATTGCTGATGTCCTTTACTTTTCAGAAATTTAGAGGGGTTTCTTGAAGCTGAATGGAAAAGGTTTTGTTGTGTTGCTATTTAGGAGGCAGCTACAGACCAATGAGCATCCTCTTTGAAGACATCTTACATGGAATGGCTATCTTGGGACCTAATAGGGACAAGGTGGTCCAAATGGAAAAAGAAGAATAGTGTGAGAGGGAGCTGGGAATCCCTGTGGAGGGGCTTGGATGGGTTAGCTACCTTGGACCAGAGTGGTTCATATAAGCAATTAAAAGCATAATGTTCCCCCAAAAGTAGCAGCAATATTCAGGCTATGTAGGGTTTGCTTTTTGCTCACTTATCTTCAGTGTTTCAACCCTTCCGGAAGCCAACTTGGTCAACACTGAGAGTTATCTTCACCTCTGGATATATATGCTGGAGGATAAGCTGCTCTAGGACTTTGAAGAGGACCACAGAGAGATTGGTTGGAGATTGCCACATTGTGTGAGTCCTTTCTCAGTTTTAGAAAGGCGATCACTTTTGACATTCTCCAGACCCGTGACAGGTTACTCTCATTAACCATCCACATCAGGAATTTAGATAACCCATTGACGGGAGTTGATTCCAAGGTGTTTCAGGGATTCTGGCAAAATATTGTTGTATCCCACCACAGTGCCAGGTTTGATGTTGCTCAGTGCAGTGTGTAATTCAGTGATTGGGAATGGTGCTTTGCACTGACGAAGCAGATTATGTCACCTGAATTGCCGCCTTTCATTGCGAAACTGCCGTTTTATGAGTTTTTGCAAGGGCACCTTTGCAACCCAAAGCAAGTGACTAGTGACTTGGTTTGGAGTGAGAGGAGGGCAGGGCAGCACTGGTAGTCGTTGTGCTGTGCCTAGTCAATAAAGAAGTTTCCAGGATTTCTGGCTGGAATGGGTGAAAGTCATATTCCCTGTTGTTTCCTCTGTTCCATTTTGCTCATCTCATAGCATCAAAGAACTCTATTAAGTGGTCAGCAATATCTGGATCTCCAGACAATTCAGATTGCTTTAATAGTTTAAACATTTAGTGCCTAAATAAGGAATGTAGACAGGGCGATGGCTTTGTAGAATGAACATACACGTTGGCTTGAAGATGGCTCCATGGATATCGTCATAGGCTTCATTGATTGGGATTGTGTTGGGGTGTATTTGCCATGCACTGGAGAGGAAGGGGTTAAGCCAATACTCATGGCAGCAGAAGCCACGCCCCTTCACTCCTGCTGGGCGTGCTCCAACTGCTGCTTCAGTATAAAGGGGAGCAGCCCAGCTCATTCTGGGTGGGCTGCTGAGGAGGAAGGTTGCAGGACAGGACAATAAAGGAGAGAGACTCATTCCCAGAGCCTGTGGCAGGGATGCAGCCCTCCATGACCAGAGGGGCTTCAGGACTCCTTTACTATTTAGCAGAGCTGTTTGCTGAGCCTTGCCATGCCTAGAGAGGCTGCAGGACCACTTTGCTGCTCAGCGCTTCTGTTTGTTGAGCCCTGCGACGCCCAGAGGGGCCTCAGGACTGCCTCCTGCTCAGCCCAGGAGAGTTGCTGGGCCCTACTGCACTGGGGAAAACTCTCGAACAATGGCATGATAGGCAGCCAGAGGCAAGGCACGACACTTCGGGGAATGCATGGGATGGGAGTGTAGCAATACCCCCCTTGTCGGGGGGTAGGAGGGGGCGCGAGGGGATGTAGTTGGTCACACCATCCCTGTTAGTAGCATTTCCTGTAAATGTCAGTATTAGTTTGGAAACACTGAATTTTAATAGCAATAATTCTGTTTTAACAGCACTTTTCATATACATATTATGTGGTGCGATTGCAGTTCTAGTTGGACTCCTGATGGGCAGTGCTTTTGTTTACCAGCATTGGATTGAAATAGTCCTGATGTACCAAAATTACTTGGCCAAAGATGAAACTGTAGGGGGTAAGGAAAATAGAATCATGATACAATGTTATTTTACTTCATTGTCATTTACTTACTGTTGTCATCTGAAAGGTCTGTTAACCATTTACTTTAATGTCTTTGAAGCCAATGAGAGACTTTCTACTGACATCAGTGGGGTTTGGATCAGGATCTCAGAGAAGCCGGAACACAAGGGGCAGCACATATTTACTGATTGAAGTCTTACAATGAGCCATTTACAATTGCAGTAATTTGGCCACAGAAAATCAGAATAGGAGACAGAGATCAGGCAGAACCCTGTAGACAGACGAGTGAAGTGTGGTCAATATTTTTACAAGCGGTTCCCAAAACAATTTCTCCCTTAGCCTGTAGGTGGGTGTGTTTTCAGAGAGTTGGGAGAGGAAATGGAGACATCTAATCACTTATTTTCCTATTTAATTAACATGATTTCTCATAACATAACCAAGGAGGCAGACAACATCCCCTGGCAAATCAACTTATCAGGGCACTTATTGGAAATATTTATATTTCCTTCCTAAAGAAATACATGGAAAATGTGGATCATATTGCACAGTGCTGAACTTCTTCTATTCATGGATTTGCAACAGCACCCACAGGCCTCCACCAGATTGGGCTAAAGCACTGTACAAATGTAATGCCGCAAGGAGCTTACAAAGCTAATTTGACATGTAGGGGTGGAAGACTCTGGTATTTCTACCGACAAGGCTTTTTACTAAAAAACACCTGGCCCTTGATGCAATCTGGTCTATTTAAAAGACATTTACTAAATTACTCTTCAGAAAGTGTTTTGGTGATAGGTCGTGTCAGGCCAGGATGATTTGGGAAATCACTTAAAGCCTCCCTTCTGTTTGGTGGCAGAATTTCCATGAGGGCTCTGACATTTCTCAACAGCACCCCAAAACTCTCCTACAAAAGAAAGGAAACCCAGCTATTGTGGCATTCATGTAATATTTGCAAACCATCACCCTGCTCACTTCGCTTGTACCTTATATCCCTGCCCATCAATTCTTTGTCTTGTCCATTTCGATTGTAAGCCTTTTGGCCCAGAGGCTGTTTGTAGAGTAGCCTGGCACAGTGTGTCCCTGATCTCCGTTGCTATCGTAACAATACCACCACCACCAGTAATAATTGTAAGGAGCTGTGGTTTTATAATATGGGTACAGTGACCTCCATTGGTGAAATGGGGAAATGCAAACTTCTAGTGCAAAGGATTCTTTGCCATGACGATATTTTTAAGTATTCAAGATTTTCAAAGGGACCGCAAATCAACATCCAAATCTGTGAGTTGAAATTTGCATGCCCACATATTTTGCATGCACTCTTTCTGAGGCCTAAAGTTTGAACAGCCTGAACCTAGATGTACAAATTGTAGTTATGTGCACAGATAGTTTTCTAGTGCTGCTGACTGTGCCTCACTTAGGACAGACATATGATCTGTTCAAGATCACATCAGGAAGTGATGGCTCAGCCTAAATTAGTAATGATAACCTTTGATTTAGGGCTGGGTTCTGCAAGGTGCAGAGCACTCTGGCCTTAATTCAGTAAAGCACCTCAGTGCGTGTTTACTTTTAAGCATATGATTCACTCCATAATTCAGCGAAGCCCACATCTTGCAGAAATGAGCCCCAGTCCAGTACTTTTGCTCTAAGCACTAGGCAATGCAGCCTGATCACAGCTCTCCCCAAATCCATTACATCCTTGCCCATATTTAATCATTAACCTGTTCAACTGTTTACCCCCAAAAAGGTCGTTTTAAAAAAAGAAATACTTGTTACATTTTTATTGAAAAAATACAAATATATATGTGTTATAGCTAAAGATGGGTCCAAACAAGAACCCAGGACCCAAAGTTTCTTAAAGTCTGGGAAAGTTGGGATCTGGATTTGAAATCCGCAACTGAGACCTATTTCTTTAATCAGACAGAACCAGAACTCAAGAAATGAAGAGCTCCAAAGTTGGAGGTGGTGTTTTGGTCCTGGTCCGAAGTTTGCATCTTGCACCCATCTCTAGGTATAACAATCCATTGATTTTTTTTGGTATAGTATTGTATTAAATCAGCGGTTTTCGAACTTCAGTGCACTGTGGCTCCCTTCTGACAACAAAAATTACTACACAACCCTGGAAAGGGGAGACTGAAGCCAAAGCCCTCAGGTGTCAGCCCCAGGCAGGGATCAGGAGGTGGGGCAAAGCCACAGCTTGAGTCCAGCCACCCAGGGCTGAAGCCCTCAGGCAGTGGGGCTCAGCCTTTGTCTTCAGCCCTGGATCCCAGCAAGTCTAATGCCAGCCCTGGCAATCCCATTAAAATGGAGTCCCGACCCACAGTCTGAGAACCATTGTATTAAATAGTGGATGTGTTCTTATGACAACATGGTGTGTAAGAGAGATGGGTTTTTACTTGCAATAAAATGCACTGCATTTCAGAAGCAGCTGGTGCATTGGAAAGTGCCACCTTTTTCTTGAGTCACATCGCCCTTTGATGTGATATGAATGAGACTACTGCATGCAGAGCAAAAGGATTGACTCAGTCTCTAATATATGCAATTTAATGGGAAAGGTCTTCAAGTGGTCATGCAGCAAAGGTTGTCACTTGTTTTTTGCATGCTTTATGAAATGAAGCGGAGGGCCTGATTTCCACTGCTTTGCCCCTTGTGTAATCATTTACAGAATGGTAGCCTTCTGTACTCACTTGGGCTGTGAAAGTCTGCAAAAGGTGCCAGGCAATGGAGAAGCAGGACTGACCTGGAATTACTGACTGACTCCACTGCATGATTGGACGATTGTTTGCTATTCATCAAGTGTATTCAATTAAATAAAACATGTATATACCATGACAGTAATGAGAATTGAACATTAGCGAAGGTGATAGGTATGTCAGAAATACCTTAGTTAGATTAGATGAGACACAGATTTTTAAATTTATTTTTTTTAGATTGCAAAGAATTTGATGCATTTGTGTCCTATGCAAAACAAGACTCCTTTGGAAGTGATTCCACTCTTCATAATGAGGAACAGTTTGCCCTAGAGGTCCTTCCGGAGGTGTTGGAAAAGAAATATGGATACAAACTGTGTCTTCTTGAAAGGGACATACTTCCAGGAGGAGGTAAGATACCATCTTATTTGTGGAAAACATCAGAAGACGCTCTTCCCCCCCAATGGATTTTAATTTTCAAATTTTCAAAAATTTTCATAAAAAATGCCAACTATGTGATTCAGTCATGGAGCTTCTGCTTGCCTTGCTATGTCACAACCCTTAGAGTTTAAGATATCTCATTCATACAGAGCTTCATTGTGGTCACTGGGGGCATTTTAGGGTGGGGCAAAGTTCATTTCAACATTCTTAAAAGACCAATACACTTTTTGTGTAAGCATTTTTCTACCAAGAGATTTGCTTGGCAGTAAAGGTAGAGCTTGTCATAAATTTTCCAGTGGAACTATTTTCCACTGGAAAATGCTTAGATTAAATTGAAACATTTCATAGGAACATATTGATTTTTGTCAAAATTTACAATGGAAAATTATTTCAATATTTTATTTAGTAAGCTTGAAACAGTTCATTTTGATTTTTATCATTTTACCTTTTCTATTACATTATATTTTGTAATATAATATGTAAAAGTCAAAATATGTAGACTTTTATATTATATATTATAGATGCTAATATAAAAACCACAACCTAAAGACAAAACAAAATATTTTGGAATATTTCATTTCACAAAAAATGCCAGATTTTTATCTATTTCTCTACCATGAGACAAATGCCCTCCTCCATATTTATATCGCAATTTACTTATATTACTCATTTATCCACATATTTTTAGCACGTATTAAGTATGTTTTGCTATATGTCAGATGCCACTTTTTTCAATAAAAGCTTTCCACCAACATAGACACAACTCCATTGATTAATTTGGCCCACTGTAAGTAGCTTTCAAAAAAATATCCGACCTAAATTCTACTTATAGTTAAACTAAAGGGAAAAAATAATTTGACTCGCCAATTTTTCAAAACTTCAGATGATTTGTTCTGGCATTTTTCAAAGGTAGAAAATTTTTCTTTATATAGAACCAATGCACATTAATTCACAAGTCCCATTTTTCTATTCCCAACAAATTCATAATTTCAAGAGCTGGCTAGAACTTTCTAGAATCTTCCAGAATCCCCCAAGTGAAGCAGGGGAATCGCACAACTTTACACATTCTGTCACGTTTTTTTAAACGTCACCTTATCTGAAGTAACATAACAGAGGAAAGCATCTCCCAATGTCAAGAGGAAGTGGAGAAAATATTAATCTGCAGAGAACTCCTGTGCAACCCACGGCAATACGATAAAATGCCTTCAATAAGTAGAATAACAGAATCATGTAATCATAGAAATGTGGAGCTAAAGGGACATCAAGAAGTCATCTAGTTCACATCTGCCATGCTGAGGCAGTACTAGTATTGTGGGATAGTTCATATGGTTAATTTTGATCCATAAATAATTAGGTTAACTGTAACGGAAATGCAACCTTTTGAAGTGGCTTTTGGGGAAAAACAACCATTCTAAGTATCTTCTAGATGTGTGTTACTCTAACACTTCAGACTGTACACTCATCAGCTTTCGTGAGTTAGACAGGTTTGTGTTTAGTCAGCACATGAATGGGAGACCTCTCAGGGAAATCAATCAGGTGCTGAAGTAAGTGGTGTTGGTGAATCAGTAGATAGAACTCTCCCCTTTGGGGCAGAACTGAAACAATGCCCCAGCAGAGTGGTAGGGGAAACTGTATTGTCGTCTTTTGGCAAGGGCATCACTTAGAGCTGATTGAAAATTGGGCTTTCCATGTGGGAAATTCCAATATTTAAAAGTTTGTTTTCATCCTAAATCAGGATGAAATTCCAATTTTTTTTTCAGAAAGAAAAATTCTGAAAATCTTTGATTTGGAAATTTCAAAACATTTTGTCACATCAACATTTCTAAATCAAAATATTTTATTTTGGTTTGTTGAAATCAATGGAAACATTTCCTATTGGCTTAGTCTGACATTAATAAGTGTCCCCCAGAGCTGCTATGGTGTTGCAGTTCAAGTGCCATATGCCTCTTTTCTCTCTCAGGGTCAGACTGTTTGGATGGACTGGCATGATGCGCCATCGTTACATAACTCTCATGATACACCACATTGGTTCAACCAAAGGGGAGACAAGCTTGCATCATGGGAGATGTAGTCTGGTAGGAAGCCAAGCCCATAGGGGAGAAGAGGGGCACAAGACACCTTCCATGATTCACTGCGGCAGCTCAGGTGGACAGAGATTAATTTTGAACTGACCCAAAACAAAACATTTTGATTTGGTTCAATGAACCAAAATGTTTTGATTTGGTTTGACACCAGATATTTTGTTTCAGTTTTTCTGATGGAATATTGAAAAATTTCAGCATAATTGAAATTTTCCCTGCATAAAAACTACATATTCTGTCAAAAAGAAATTTCCAGGACAATTTTTTGACCAGTCCTAGTCACCACCACTTGTAGTCACTAAAGAGCCCCTGGAACCTGTGACAATGTGGGAAACCTGTCCATGTTCAATTTCTGAGTTCTGTCTGGAGGCAGGAGCTCTTTTTGTGTCTCTCTGTCAGATAACAGATGCAATTTTGATTGAGGGGTTTCTTTGCCTTCTTAGTTGTTCTTTTACCTCTGGAATTCCAAAGGGTAGCAGCACAGGCTAAGAACAAAAGGTTCTTAGACTTAAGGGCTCTCCCATTGACATGGTACCACCCTCAACAATAGGCTGGCTCCTGCCCAAGAGAACCATCTGTGCAGGTGGGTTCATAATGAAGTAGTAGATCACCTGGTAGGGGATTTTGATCGCCTGATGAGGCTAATTAGGAAATCACCTGATAAAGGCTGGAGATTATAAAAGAGAGGGTTTCTCGGCAGCTATTTTAGAGGGGAAGGGAGAGAAGTGAGAGTAGGCCTTCATGTTGTGGATGAGAAGCCACGTGCAGGTGGTTGAGGGGAGAGGAAACATTTTGGGCTCCTAAGAGGCCTCTGGTTTATGCCTCAAGAACTCTTCAGAGTGGTGTGGAAACAGAGGCAGGAAAACCTAAGTGTGCATGTGTTTATTATTTTGTCTAGATCCATTTATCTTTCATGCTAAGTAAGGGGTAAACTGTATTTAGAACGCTGTGCTAAGATGGTGTGTGTGTGTCCATTGTCTTACACTGTTGCATACCCTTGAAGAGGAAAACCATAAATCAGAAGGGCAGCTCACACCTTCATTGGGACCCTGGGGAATGTACAAGAGCTGCTAGGGAGACCTGCAGGAGATGGCACTAGTTTCAGGGCTAGGCCATTGGATAGCAGGGGTCCCTCTTGCCAAGAAGGATGGCTGACATGAAATCTGCACCAGACTGTGTGCCTCAGAAGCCCACAGCCAGGGACAGTACCTAAACTCTGCCCAGCCCCCACCAAGCTAAGGGTAGTGGAAGTCAGCACTGGGATCCCTGCACAGCAGTCTGGGAGTGTCCACAAGGGGGCACTCTACCAGCTCTTTGACTGCACTTCTCAGAAGAAGGAAGATGTTACCCCAGGTGTCCTGGCCAAATTAATTGCGGAATGGCTTTCTGAATGCGCCTGTAGTTTCAGTTGTGTTCTCTTCACATGAGGTAAGTGGCATTGCTGTGTGCTGTTAAACAGCTGCTGTTTTACTCCAGTAGTGACTGCATTTACATGGTTGTTAACATGATTATGTTTTTATTTAATTTTTGTTTAATGTTTTCAGTGCCTGTGGTTGAAAAGCCCAAAGTGTAAAATAGTACTAATCATTATTTCTTTTTCAGCTTACACTGATGATATCGTAACAGCTATTAAACAAAGCAGGCGAGCTATAATTATCTTGAGCCCTGGCTATGTCAATGGACCCAGCATCTTTGAACTGCAGGCAGCAGTGAACTGCGCTTTACAAGATAACACGCTAAAACTGATTTTAATTAAGTACCAATCTTTCCAAGAGCCAGAGGCTTTGCCTCCAATAGTGAAGAAAGCCCTTAAAATTTTACCAATGGTTACCTGGAAATCTTCCCACTCTACCTCACCAAACAAACAGTTCTGGAAATACATGCAATATCACATGCCAGTGAAGAATACCAGGAGGTTAGGGAAAAATAGTCTGAAGTTCTTTTCCAAAGGCTACTTTGCATGTATATCAATAGCAGAAAGGCCACTGGGAGAAGTCAGCAAACTAAGAAATGGTGAGGTGATTGTAAAAGAACTTCCTATATCTGCTACCACCTGACCACAAATTTAAGAGCTCATCATCTTTTGTCTTATTGATAGCTCACTCTAACATAAAGTGAAAAAAACTCCTATAATGTGACAACCCTAAAATTTTCAGTAAAGTCAAGTGGAACTGGATGCAGCTGTGATATGATATGTCTTTCATTTCTTATTATATTTAATATTTATTCTTGTCAGCAAAGTTGTACCCAGAGACCCCAGTAAGAATCTGGCCCCATTGTGCTAGATGGTGGACAAACCTAAGACAAAAGAGTTTGCAATGTAATAATGTCATTAATATAGTAATGGTAATATATATAATAGTAATAGGAATAATATCATACTTCCATTTCTAACTAAGACACACTATATACTTGAAAGCATAAAGCAATATTGATGTGATTTTCATTTGCCTAGCTCTGCTGTCATTAAGTCATTGGTAAAAGTTCCAGGGGCAGAATTAAGCCAAGGTTGACCACGTTTGAAGTTCCAATCCTGGACTTTTTTTTGGATGTGTTCTTTTGCCCTGATGTTGATAATAACGAAACATCTGTTTGAATGTCTTGCTCATTACATTGTGTTTTCATTTGATGTTAGTATTTCTATCTTTCTTGAAAAATTAAAAAAAAAGAATTAAAAAAAAAAGAATCCAAAGAAATTGTGCAGAGTATCTTTTCCTATGCAGTACAGAGGGAGCAGCCCTAAAATTTCTTAGCTCAGATTGCTCCGTTCTGTGGGAAAAATCATGAGACAGGGCCTGGGGAGAGGAACCCTCTGTGAGGATCCCCTCACATGCCTATGTTGGAATGAGCGGGTTAAGGTTCTCCTCACCCATAGAGTGGGGTGTAATTCCATCCCTGAATGTTGAGGATCCCTCAGAATATCTTCCAGTTGCTTCCCCCAACCCACCAGCATTTCCTCACTCTGTCTGAATTTTGCTTCAGTCTGTTTGCTCTCCTCATGCTGCGGTCTCACGCAGACACTGACTGGCATCCTGATAATTCTTGGAATGGGGGAAAGAGCATTCACACAGACACCATTGACTTGGTGTCCAGAAGTGCTGAGCACCACTGGTCCCACTGAAGTTGGTGGCAGCTATGGGTGCACAGCAGCTCTGTCAATAAGGCCACATACCAACAGCCCTATTGTCACAGTTACCAGGCTACCCGTGCCTCTGAACCCTCGTGTCCTCTTGGAGTAAGCCCCCATTTCAGATGTCA
The DNA here is from genome assembly GCA_007922155.1 of Mesoclemmys tuberculata. Taxonomy (NCBI): domain Eukaryota; kingdom Metazoa; phylum Chordata; order Testudines; family Chelidae; genus Mesoclemmys; species Mesoclemmys tuberculata. Next base: position 1,318,594 of record ML675618.1, read on the forward strand.
GGCCTCAAGCTGTTACCTTCCTCAGGGAGGAATCACGCGATTCTCCCACTCACGCAGGGCTGAAGGCAGCAGTCGCCTAATACTAATCACAGTTACTGCAGCAGGTCTGAAGTTATCTTCAATTCCTGTTGTTCTGCTCCCTCTGGGGTAATGACAGGGCTATCCAGGGGCCGGACAGCCTTGATAAAGGAAGAGTACTGTTTCTTTGGAACCAACGCCGTTAAGAGAAAACGCATCTTAAATCAATAAAAGTCTCTACAGCTGCCTTCCATTCCCGGGAAGCCTGGGAAGGCCCCCAACTGCTTCAGACACACCTGCAAGAGAGTCTTTATTCCAAGACAGTCTGTCCGCCCCAGAGACAGTTCACTCACAGCTCCCTCCAGAGTTGCTCTCTCTCCAGAGAGAGTTGTCATAACTGGTTAGCGTCCCTTTGGTCGCTAGGATCCCATCGTTGGCACAACAGCTGTGTAACTTTGGACTGGCACCTGGAAGTCATCTTTACCACAGCTAGCTCAGTCATTGTCTTATAACTGCCTCCCGAGTGTATGCTGGGAAACTTCTTCACTAGAGACATTGTGTTGCCTTCCTGCTGTTGTTTCCAACAGCCCCGTACTGAGCCGGCTGAATACAGTCCTACAGGAAAGTCTGGTAACTCAATATTGGGATATACAATACCTCTGCCTCACTGAGCAGGTCAGATACAGTGTACATCATATGATTACAGTTCAGTATTCTTAAATTACTACAGAGCAGCTCCCGGGCCACCACACCTACTACCTAGATGCGGGTGAGCAAGTCTGTTGCTGTAGAGCCCCGTGAATCTCAAAACTCTGACAGCCAGTTTCCCAGCTAAAGATTGCCTAAAAATGGATGTCCATAGTATTCCATAACCAGAATCATTAGCCAGCATTACCACAGACTTAGAAGGCTCCATGGCAGTGGCAAGCAGTAGCAGGACAGGATATTGAAAAAAGGACAGGGAGTAGATATTTGTAGACTATCACTTTTTTTCTCTCTTTCCCACACACACACTTTCCTCTTCTTTCTTTCTTTCTTTCTTTCTTTCTTTCTTTCTTTCTTTCTTTCTTTCTTTCTTTCTTTCTTTCTTTTTCTTTCTCATGTTCCTATTTCACCTCACGCCATGCAGGAAGTAAGTAGGACCTGCAGGGCACAATCCTCTGGCTATTGGGTCTGTGTGATGGGCAGAATCAAATGTTTCCAGTGGAATTTGGCCGGGGATCAAAAAGGACCTGGGGTTTTTTGGAGGATTTTTGGTGGGGTTTTGTTTTATTATTATTTTTAACTTCTCGCTCTTTCCTTCTGTCAGAGGGCCCTAGACTTCTCTTTTCATTGTCCCAGATGGTGTATTTGGAGGCCCTGTCTACTGATCCAAATGATGCATTTGGGGCCTCATTTACTGCCCCAAGTGGACCATTCAGGGCTTCAATTAGTGGCCCATACGCTTTATTTGGGGGCTGCATTTAGTGCCCCAAATGGACCATTTGGAGCCCACTTTAGTGCCCAGAATGTTCTATTCAGGGCCCCATTTAATGCTTTGTAGCTTTCATTGAAAGCCACATCAAAACAGGGAAAGGTATTACAGAGCTAATTTTTAAGAAGTTGAAAAAAAAGATGGCTACAGGGGACAAAGCCATGATAATGAAGCTAACATGAATGCAGCATACAAAAGGTGTTCCAAATTGACTTCAGCAGTCTTTCAGCCTATCTGCTGCCCACTCCCTGATTTGTTGGAAAAAGCTGCTATGGTCATTGTTCCCTGTGTGTTTCTATTTTTTGGACTTGTTCAAAGATTGGATAGCCTGTTCTCTGCTTCTGCTGCTGTTGGGATGTGTTGAAAATAACGTTACAGTAAAACGCCAAAGGAAGACAAGCTGGTCAGAAAGATTAGAGGCAATGCATCTACTACGAAAGCATGTTGTGGGTGCTTTTGATACTTTAAATGAGATCAAGGCTTTACACAATCTTATTCCAGAACTTAAGTCACAAGCGGATTGCTTACAAATGCATATTTCAGAGTTTTCGCTTTTTGTTTTGATTGAGCTGTGATATACTTTCTTGTCATAAATTAGCATTGTGAGCAGAAAAATTGCTGATTTCAGATCTTGATATTCAAATGACTCACTGGTTTAGTGGATGGTCTTCAACATGCTTCATTAGACTTATAGTGAGTGCCCCATAAATACCTCAATGGCAACTGGCTTACAAGGCTATCCTGTTTCTGGTATGTACAGGCTGGTTCATCAAAGAATATCACGTGAGCTATTAAATAACAGCCAGGTTACAGTGATCATTGATATCATTGTGAAATGGAGGCACAGATACTATGTAAGGCATTATATATGTATGGTGAAAATATGTTTCACAAGTGTCTATTAAGATAGAGCTCACAGATAGGTTTCTGCCAGACAAAGGATATCTATTCACCAGTCTCTTTCCAGCCATCCTTACTGGGGACCTAAAATGAACTTACAGGGCTATGAGGAGAAGGCAAAAGGACACCTCTTTTCTCCTGCACCTAGGCAGGAAATGGACAGTGTATTTACATTCATGAAAATGGGATCTGAATCATGCTGAAGTTGAAAATGTTGCAGAAGTCGTTTGAAATGAGATAAACTTATTTAGACTGGAGGATAGCCCGTTAAGTTTAGTTCCAGTAAGGTATGTTATACTTTTGTTTTATATGTAACCTGTCATTTCCATTACCCTTGCTCACACTCTCTTGAATCTTTGATAATAAAGTTATTGTTGTTTTCACTATAAACATATGCAAGAAGCTGATCCTGAGTTAAATCATTCAAGCTGGTGAGACCACTTTTCCCTTGGAGGCAGCAGACCTGCTATTATTGTGAGTGTTCAGTGAAGAAGGGGCTGGGAACTACAGAGGAATGCTTGAAAGGGGCTGGGGATCTGGGGTGCACCTATTGTTAACGGTAAAGGCAAAGGCATGTCTGGCAGAGCCCAGAGGGGAGTGTTTGGGTAGCTAAGAGACTGGAAGTGTCAGGGAGCTGATACCAGTTAAGCACAAGCAAGACTCTCTCTGTCTCTGGAGGCAGGAAAATAACAAGGTGACTCACAGTCCTGGACATCCTGAGAATCAGCACATGTGCTTGTGCTTCTGGGTTCATTGCATTTAGGGTAGCTGCTGTTTCCCAGCCTGAAACATTAGGAATATTTGAATGATTCAGAGATAAATTATCTTGCTGGAGGAAAGTAATGCCAGGCAAACTTGCAAACCACAAAAGGTCATCAGATTCCCCCTAAAAATTTTGTTTAGAAGGTTCCTAATCCCCCCCCACAGACCTGGTCTACACTTACCTTAAAATTTGGCAGCAGTTGATGGGAGTTATGCAAGCTATGCAGAGTAGCTTGTGTAAGTCCCGTCAACTTCTTACCTTCCATTGTACGCAGTGTCTTTGCCACATGGTGCCACTTGAGGGGGTGGTTTTAACAAGCCAACATCTGGATTGGTTGAGAGGATCTTCACTGACCGCTCAAACGATCTGGATAGATCGATCTGACGGCAGCGAATTTGCCACTGTCAGTGAAGACGTACCCACAGACACAATATTAACACAATTGGATGATAAGCTGCTTAAATATGATGGAATCGAAGAAAGGTTTGCCTTTTGATAGTCAAGAAGCTGAAAAGTTTCAGCAGTGAAGTGCTAAGAAGTCATGCTTGAAACTTAGCAAGCAGCTACCCTGAGGATTTAAATTCAGAGAGTTTCGAGAAAGAAATTGAGCTCTTCTCCAGTTTTTGCAAGTGAATCTTTAAGGATGACTTGGCAGAGGTGCCAAATAATCTCCTTAGCTACCTTCACAAGATGTGATTTTCTGTAATACCGAAACCAGCACTGTGTGTTTTTTACTGTCTTCTTGTAACAGTGTCTGCTAAGTAAAGGGCTTCAACAAACTAAAATTAATCATGACCTATCTGAGAACGTCTATGGGGCAGAAGAGACCAAGCGATCTGGCAGTTATTTCTATGGGGAACTCAGAAGCACAGTGGATAGACTGGGAAGAGGAAATGAATGAGACTGGTCCTGAAAAGGCCAGGAACATCCCTTTGTAAAAGCACTTAGTGGTGATGGCAGGGTTTTTTGCGGTGGCGAGATGGGGCCTGATTTGAGTCCTCGAACCAGGCCTAGAGCACTGCTGGCGGTTCCTTGCCAAGATGGAGATTGACAAACAACCCACTCACTTACCCATTTCACACAATCCTGTTGTACTGTCTCTGGCTTCTGTTCCTTCAGAGAAGAGTGGGAGCAGCTGCTCAAAGTGCACAGGATAACTGGCATCAGAGGAAAAAGATATTGTTCCTCTTCCGTTCAGTTTGGGCTTATCTGTTCCTGAGGACTTTTAGCCTGGTTACACAGCCAAGCCTGATAGCCAGGAATTATTCTTCATTCTGCCTTTCCCCTCTGAGTCAGATTTTCTCCAAGGCAGCCCATCTCATTTTGATTTTTCTCACCTGGAGAAGAAAGAGGCTTTAGAACAGTTCTGAACATACCTTTGTTCCGAGTTAATGTTTCTGTGGCTGTGCTGCTGTCAGCACACCAGTGGTGACCCTGGGGTTGGTATCTGTTTATTAATGGGAGATATGTCGGGCTAGACCCACAGAGGGTACCAGGATCAGCATTGCAAGTCCTAATGTTTAGATGCCCTACTGCTTAGTGGAATCCGTATACAATGTATGGGGAAAGGTAGGCACCTAAGGAGGCATCCATAAAAGCCCCCAAGATGAGTGGGGAGCCACCGAAACTAAACTAGCCAATAGGAAATGCCAAGGAGAGGGGTGGGTTCTCAGGCCTGTCCTTCAAAGGGATTGAGGTGCCTAAATGCAAACTGAAGGGAGGTGCCTGCTTCTGGCTGGGATGCACAGCAGGGAATCCTCTCCTGGAGTTGGCACGTAACCCCTCTCTTGCAAAACACGAGGAGAACAAGGTGGTGATACCACCTCCCTTATAACCTTTCACCCACTGGTTCGAACACTCACCCAGGACGTGGGAGACACTGGTTCAAAGGCCCCTTATACCTGATGTGGAGCAGGGCTGTCATGTGAACCCATCTAGTGGGCGAGTGTCCTTACCACTGGGCTGTGGGACCTTGTGACTGAGTCTCTCAGTCTCTCCTGATGAGGCTGTTCCATGTACGAAATATTTAAATATTCACTGGGCCAAAGAGCATGTGAGGATGACTCTGAGTTAGGGAACTGACCTCTGACGTGGGAGACCCAAGTGCAAGTCCCTATTTCCATACATATTTTGTACAATGTGCAACTGCTTCAACAGGAAGGATTGAGAGAGACCCACCTCCATATACCAGAGATCCACTAGCCGTCCAAGTACGTGTGCCAGTTTTGTGTCTGTGATACCATTACTATCTATCATTATAACGTGTTAAACTTAGTGTCAATCTATCTGACGGACTTAAAATAAACATAGCAAACTTTACTGCACAACGTACTATAAATTCAGAGCTGCTGGATGTCCACTAGATGTCACTAATGTAACCTCTGAGGAGTCTATTCGTATCTGGGGTAGTTTGTTATAAGTGAAGTGAGTGAATACAATTAATCAGGTACTTGAGCTACCAGGTGCCTTGACCACACAGAGTACACACGGGAGAAAGAGAGGGCAGGAAGAGGAAGCATGGAGCTGGCAGTCCTTTCTATTCAGTGTGCCTGGATCTGCATCCTGTGATTCTTTCTACTCTTGTGATATTTGTTGAACAAATTCTGTTCATTATTGCCTAGTTTGCTCTGTCGCAAGGAAAACTATTGAGCCTAGAGCAAGTACAAATCTTCAGAGGAAAAAGACTTTATTCCTGAACAGTGCATGGCTGCTGAAGGCTTTTATTTCAATTTCAGAAGCCTGCAAATACCTGTGTCTTCATCTGAACTCCAGATCCTTCTGTAATTCAAAAACAGAAAGATGCATTGATGTTGGGACTTTTAAGGTGATAACATCATCTCTCTCGCTTTCTCCTTCATGACAGATAATTTCCTGAGGCAATCCTGATGGCTAGGGTCAGTGCAGACTGAAAGCAGGAAATATTACATATATTCATGCATACAATATATGCTACATCTAGTATAAAAGAACATTTCAGACCCAGTCATGGGCTTTCAGATACTTATGCATGTACATTTTCTGAACTGGTTGACGTTGCTATTGACTCTGGAGTGTCCTTGTGCTGCTACTTACTCTGATTTATCCAAACTGAGCCGTAATTCAACATCTCATTACAAGCCCGACAATCAAGAACCCGAGGGCTCTGATCAGGATGAGAGACTGCACATTTTTACAGTGGATTATAACTATGTGCAAATTCCCTGTGAAGTTACACTTTGGATACTTCTTGCATCTCTTGCAAAATTAGGTAAGTCATAAATGGCAAGGTGAGGTTTTTCTTTTTTGGAAAAAAAATCCTTTTTAACTAAGAAGTTAAAGCAAGCAGTAAAACATATTTTATAGCCAAACTATTTTACAAATTTATGAGAGAGATTTTAAATTATTGGGACTGGTTTTTTTGTATATCCTCTGCTGGAAAAAATGTTTCAGTTACTGGCCAACTGTAGGTATCAGAGGGAATGAAACGTTATAAATGATAACACTTTAGATTCCAAAACTGTCCTAAAATAGCTAAAATAACGATGTCAAACTTTAAAGTTTGCTAGCCCAGGACCGTTCTAGATTACAAGCAGGTGCTGTCTGTCCCATGAGGATGTTAGCTTTCCAGCTGTTTCTAACCTTTAAATGTCACAAGATAGCGGTCATAGGTGCATCACGCATGATTGAATATTGCATGTCCTGAGCTTCAGGCTTGTTTAAATTTGGGGTAGAAATTCTCCAGCTGGGGGGGATTGAAGGAAACATTTCCCTGGGGATATTTTAAAATGATTAATATTTGAAGCTGCGCAGATGAAATTTTACAGGTTGTCCGGGAGGAGATGGCCTAATGGGCAGAATGTAGGTTGGGGGTCAGGGTACAGGATAAGTGCAATTTATCATATGAATATAAACACACATACATACTATATTATTCACAAGCACAGACACACACACACATATATTTTGCAAGTATGTATATATATATGGATGAGAGTGAGAAAGAGAGTACTATTTGTAGCATTGGGGCCATATTTATAACAAAGATTAGTTCATCGTCCCATATATATATTATATATTAGTTCCTAAAGGCCACAATCATGTTGGGATCCATTGTGCTAGGTGCTGTACAATCATATAGTAAATTACAGCCTCTGCCCCAAAAGCTAACATATAATTTCTGAAAATTCCGAAAGAATAGTTGGTAGGTAAAACTGGTTAACTCCTGGAATTTGCCTTGGGATACAGAACCTTTCATGTCTGCATCACCCAGTTGATAGGAAGCAAAGATTGTTGCCACTGACAACTGTTTTCCTGTATGAAAGTAGTTGATGATCTCAGGCCAGATCCTAGAAACATGTGTCCTCATTACTAAAACCATCATCAAAATCTGCACCAATTTGCATCCTCGTTTGACCATAAATTCATAGATTCCAAGGCCAGAATCATTGTGATCATCTGGTGCAGGGGTGTCAAACAGCTGGCTCATGGGCCGGATATGGCCCACCAACCTTTTTGGTCCGGCCCCTGGCGGCAGTGCACCTTGCCACAAAATCTCACGGCATTGTGCTCTCTGGCAGTGTCATGCGCTGCTGCAAGATGTCAAGGTGTTGTGCGCTGCCGCTAGAGAGTACAACGCTGCAAGAAGTTGCAGCAGCACGCGCTGCCATGAGATCTGTGTGCTCTGGCGGCAGTGCATGGAGCTCTGTGTGCACGAGACAGAGCGCTCCAAAAGGCGGGAGAAGGACAGTGTAGTCTTGGAGCATCGCGCAATGCTATAATTCTTAATCATTGATCGATTCTTTTAATCGTAAAATAGTAGTAGTTGTAGAAGTGAATTTACACCAGCTTTTATATCTTTGATATCTAGCAAATAAAATATAATACTACATACAAATGGTTGTGCCTAGCATTTCGATTTATGGTATGTATGGCCCACCTGCAGTACATTTAATTCAAACCTGGCCCACCACAGCAAATGAGTTTGACACCCCTGATCTAGTGTGCTCTCCTGTACAAGACAGGCCATAAAGCTACCAGAGAATAATTCCTAGAGCATATTTTTTAGAAAAACATCTCCAATCTTGATTTAAGAATTGTCAGTGATGGATGATCCACCACCACCCTTGGCAAGTTGTTCCGATGGTTATTACTCTCACTGTTAAAAATGTACACCAGTTCCAATCTCAATTTGTCTGGCTCCAACTTCAAGCCATTAGCTCGTGTTATACCTTTCTATGCTAGATTGAAGAGCCCATTATTAAATATTTCTTCCTTGTGCAGGTACTTATAGCCCAGATCCAGTCATCCTTTAGCCTTCCCTTTGTTAAGCTAGCTAAACTGAGCTCCTTGAGTCTATCACTATAAGGAATGTTTTCTAATCTTTTAATCATTCTTGCGGCTTTTCTCTGAATCTCTCCAATAACATCCTTCTTGAACTGTAGACACTAGGACTGGACACAGTATTCCAGCAGCGGTCACATCGTGCCAAATATAGAGGTAAAATAACCTCTCTACTCCTACTGAGATTCCCCTTTTTATGCTTCAAAGGATCATATTAGCTCTTTTGGCCACAGCGTTGCACTGGGAGCTGATCGTCTTGTTCAGCTGATTGTCTTGTTATCTCAGCAATGAGTGAGGTCAGTGACTGATGAGTATGGAGACCAATTTCTCTGTTCCACATATGTAGGAATTATTGTACTAGACACATAGTCCATCTAATCCAATCTCCCATCTCTGTGGCCAGAACCAGATATTTCAGAGGAAGGTGCAAGAAATCCCAGAGTGTATAAGGTGGAGTGACCTGTTCATAATTCATTGGCTGCTCTCTCACTTCTATGCTCATAAACTGTTTACACCAGAAACAAAAAGTAGTGAAATCATGGTAATAAAAAATGATATTTTTGTTTAAAAAAACATTCTCCATGATTTCAAGTTATCGGTGCTAATAATTTTCTTTTTTCTCACCTTTGGGCGTTGGTAGCTCAAGTGGTATAATAATGTCCTTAACTGTAAAAGTAATGTTTATATAGCTTAAGGCATCAAAGACCTGTCACTGGTTATATAGTTGTATTAGTCATCTCACCCACACTATTATAAAACAGGAGTGAGTTGTCTCACTCACATCATTGTAAATTAGGAGTAACCCCACTTACACTTTTGGGGAGAATGACCATCGTTCGCTATATGTCTGTACCATGTTTTACATACTGAGGCCCGGTCTACACTTACCTTGGCGATTCAGCGGCAGTCGACAAGAGATACGCAAGTGACGTAAATCACTTGTGTATCTCCCATCAACTTTGCAGCATCTTCTCCGCATGGCATCCATACTGCGCTGCTTCGAAGGGAACAGCGCTCCCTTCGACACAGCGCTACTCCACTTACGGGGGTGGTTTTCCTGCGTCATTTCCTGGATCGACAGAGCGCGCCTATACAGACCGCTCAGTTGATCCAGAGCAATCGATGTGATGGTGGCGAATTTGCTGCCGTCATTGTAGACTCAGCCTGAGGCTTTGACCTGGCTGAGGCCTCTGGCCACTACAGCTCTGCAAATATTAGTAAAGATAATCAATTCAGTGGCCTTGCAATGGTGTAAAACTGATGTCAGCGAGAGGAGATTCAGACCCACAAAGTTTATATGACAAAAGCAAACATAGAATCATGGAATCATAGATGTGTAGGACTGGAAGGGACCTTGAGAGGTCTTCTAGTCCAGTCCCCTGCACTCAAGGCAGGACTAAATAGTTCATGTACAGGAAAATGTCTGTCCTTGAAATCTCTGGCAAAACAATCTTTGACTTTAGTGGGATTAGGTCTGAGTCCAGAGTGCAAATTCTACAGGCTTACTCTCACCAAGAAAACAATAATGAGGAAAGTGGGAACTGAATTCAGCGAAAGCCATGACATCTTCTGTTCTCAGTTCATGGATGGTTGCAGGCAGCTCTTTACCTGTGTCTCCAGCTGACATTGATTTTATTCAGAGTGAAACAAATTCTGAAGTCTTAACTCAGACCCTATGTAGAAACAACATATAGGGGATTCAAAAACATTCAGCTTGTGGAGTTTTCTCTGTAGAAATGTATCCTGCTATGAAAGAGGTCAGGAATTCTAACTCCTTTAATCCATGGATCACCCAGCATCTGTGCAATTCTCAAGGGGTGTTCCAGAAGCAGGGGTGGCCATGCAAAGGTTCCTTGCATCCAAGCTGCTGCCTGCCCCACTGGGACTCTTTGCAGCCCTGGGACAACAGAGCTCCTCCTACAGGAACTATTCAGTCAAGGTCTCTCCTGATGGTGATTGACCCTAAACTCTCATTTGGATATCGTTGTTCGAAGGGGTGGAAAGGAAACATGTATGATACTTTGCCCCACAGGTTTGGCAGCTGCAAAATTTACAGAATTTGGCCACAGTCCCTACCTAGTGCCCTCCCCCCCTTCCCCATCTGCATATCAGGCCCTCTGCCCAGCCTACAAGGAGGTGCTACTGCAAATTTCGAGAGAAATGAGGTGTATCCTGTGTAGATGGTTTTCCCCACCTACCCTACTGTGATCCTGGACTTTGGTTCCATTTCTGGGTACAGATGGGAGTTTAGTGTCATCAGATTTTACTTGGGTTTCACCCCATCTTTTACTGTCAATGAGGATATGGTTTGGTGTCTTAATTTTCCCTTAAGACTGTAGCTCAGCTGTTCAAAAATATTTCTCCATGCTCAGAGTCAGACACACACATTAAACCAAAAATCTAAACTCAAGGGGTGAAAATATTCTGGGCCAAATTCTGTTCCCAGTTATTCCGATATAAATCCAGATGTATTTATTTTGGAAGTCAGTGGAACTGCTACCGTGATTGAGAGTAGAACTTGGCGTTGCAAGTTGGGGCTAACATCTGTCTGAAGTTTGGGAGAACTGGCAATATGGACGCATAAAAACCTTTTCAGCTCACATCATTTCCCCATGTTTTATTCAAGGTTTCCATCTCTACCACCGATTGCCAAGCCTCATGCCGGAAAGTTGCCTTCTGATAGCTATCGGGGCACTAGTTGGAGCAATCATTTTTGGCACGGATCACAAATCCCCACCAGTTATGACTACAAACATTTACTTCCTGTATCTCCTCCCACCAATTGTCCTTGAGGAGGGTTACTTTATGCCAACTCGCCCTTTTTTTGAAAATTTTGGGTCCATTCTGTGGTGGTCTGTACTGGGATCACTCTTGAATGCATTTGGCGTTGGACTCTCTCTCTATGGAATCTGCCAGATTGAAGCCTTTGGCCTCACTGATGTTAATCTGCTGCAGAACTTGCTTTTTGGCAGCATGATTTCAGCTGTGGATCCTGTGGCAGCCCTGGCCGTTTTGGAAGAGGCCTCTGTTAATGAGCAGCTTTACATGATGATATTTGGAGAGTCTTTGCTAAATGATGGAATAACTGTGGTGAGTTTGCTTTTGCGGTTCATTTTTTCTCACCTTGTGGATACAGAGTTTCTGTTGGTGCTAGAAGAGAACCAGAAGGAACTCCACTGGAAATGCACTGATATATAAATTGTATATTTTAGTGGTGCCTACAGGCCTTAACCAAGGAGCAGAGCCCCAGACACATCAAGGTGGTAAACATTGGACCACATCATTGGTACCACATCATTGGTACCACATCAAGGTGGTAAACATTGGTACCACATCAAGGTGGTAAACATTGGACTAACGTTAAAAAAACACCTTGCTATAAGACAGCTGGAAGGGAGAGGAGAATCAGGTCCTATATTTATTATTCAGTAAACTCTGATCCTGCTCCCGTTGATGCGAATGGCTACACTATCATTGAATAAGTGATCCAGGGTCAGACCCTAAGCACTGAAAATTTTCTAGGTATTGTACAAGCAAATAAAAGAAATGGTTCTGCTCCAAATAACTCAGGCCAAGATTTCCAGAGAAGACTAGTGATTTTGGGTGTCTCCATTTTTGGGTGCCCAAACTGAGACAAACTTAAAAGGGCCTGATTTGCAAAGGGCAGGTGCTCATCTCTTTTTGCGATTCAATCCCTTTAAGGTCTCTCAAGCTGACGCAAAAGTGGTTTTGGTAGAAAAAATGGTTTTTTATTGAAAAGAAGGAATGTATTTGTAATATTTTTTCCTGTTTATCAACCAGCTCTGCCAAAACTTGAGGCACCCAGAATTACTAGTCACTTTTGAAATTCTGGCCTTAGGCCTTGATCTAGCAAAGCTCTTCTATACATGCTTAACTTTAAGCATGCAAGTTGTCCCACTGAAATCAGCAGGACTACTTGTACTAAAATTCAAGAATAGGCTTATTAGGTTCTTTGCTAGGTTGGATCCTTATAGAATCTAAAACACAGAAGTCCAGAACATAGTCAAAAACAATTCAGAGACTGGTTGAACATCAAGTGTTAGTGGAAATTTGATGTGTTGGAAAACTTCTGCAGAATTCATTGTTGAAAGGCTTCATGGCCCATGGTATTTTAGGAGTGTTTTTAAAAAGGGAGAGAAAGAGACTAATTTGATCTCTTGAGAGCTAATTGTTATCAAACGATCACAAGCTCCTGACTGGGGAGATGAAAAGATTTGAAAGTTAATGATGCATGTGATAAATTTAAATCTGTATGTACATTGCTTATGAGATAGCTCACTAATGACTTTGTTATAACAAAGTTATAGTGTCCTTCGTTATAACAGTAGCTTTAGAAAAGACAGTACATTTTTATCAGGTTGAATGAAATTTTTTATTCTATATTCAGGAACAGCTGTTAAGAGTTCTACTGCATTTGAATTTTACACCAGAAATGACAATATATATATAAAATTTACTACTTTAGTGGAAAAAAATCTCTATAAACTGTGGAATTGGAATAATGGTTTGGAAAATATTCCTATTTTAGTGACTGGATACCAAATCATGGTCATCTTACCCATTCAAGTTGTACCATTACTTTCACAAGAACTCTTTGCAAGAGAAAGATGAAACGGCTCAAGACCTCCATCAGCCAGTTCTTCTATTGCTTGCGATGAGCTGTGTATTAGCAGCATAATGGTGTATACAGAGAATACAATGGGGAGGTTAAATCAATTAATATAAATTAGCTATACACATAATGGATCACTGTAGGTAAAGATTCAATTAATAATATATTTTGATTTCAGAATAATACAAGTGTCTACTCAGGTGAAGCCCCTGGAACATAGAAAAATTACCCTTTCAGGTTACTCCTGTGTACCTTTGTGCCAAAGACAAGTTTGAAAAGCTTGAGAATCATTTTTTTAAAAATGTATTTAGACTTAGAGTAGGTTTGGATATTTGTGACTGGTCCAGAAATTATTGATCAATAAACTGGTCAAATATCGGTCAAATAAAATGGTCAAATATGTTAAAGCACTAATAGATTAGAACAGTAACAAAAAAGAATAAGACTTTTTGGGGTCCCTGTGGCTTATCCTTAGATACGTACTTGGCCTAATCACAAAAACAAGTTCCTTACATGAGTTATTTTAATTCAGAAAAGTGCAAAACACAATGAAATAAAGTTCTGGAAAATGAAAGAATGGCACAATGATGCAACCAAACTAGCACATTCTTGTTGGAATATCTGACACTATATGACTGGCGTCAAATAATAAGCAGTCATTTGACAGAGGAATTACATAATTTGACTAGTCAATTGACCAGCTTGCTGAGCCTAATTTAAAAACCAACAAGAGCACCTTACAAAAAGCTGTAGGCTGCCTAACAGAATACTTGATTAAGCTTATATTCATATGACGATGACCACACCACAACATGTGTGTACTGTTGTGCACAGGTAATAAATGAACTCAGCCAATATATAAAAACATCTAACCAGTAGAAAAGGCCTTTTTCACCAATAGCACCCTCCAAATACCCTCAAGCGTCCTCAAAATCTCTGTCAAGCAAAATCTTTAAAATATTTCTTTTAATCAAAGAAATATAAATGTAATATCTGATCGATGTCTTCATGGAAGTTCAAGGAAAACAGCAATATAATATAAAATATATTCTACTCACTAAGGGCCATGTCCTCTATTTACCTTCGCTGGATTCAACACTCACTTTGCATAGATGGACACAACTACACAGGATGCACGGCAGTAGAGAATCAGTCTTTCTGTTTAATTAAAGAAGTAAGATTATTCCCCTATAGAGAAAAACCTTAGCAGGGGACAGAAACAAGTTCACAAACTGCCTTCCCTGGAGTTCCCATCAGATCCTTCCATTCTGGGAAGGGGTCAGGGAAGGGGGAACAGATTTCCCCCTGCTGAATGGACAGTGGTTTCAACGCCTAGAATCCACAGATCTCAGAGGATCGTCAGTGAACGCAGCTGTCATGTGCTTCTGTAGTACTTGCTGCTCTGCCTTTTCACAAATAAGACAGCACACAAAGCCAATGTGTTTTGTGAACACAGCAAAGGAAATAATTCATAAAGTCTCATGTAAAGTGCCAGTTAATCTTGCTTTCAGTAGTTAGTGTCTTTCCCCTCAGTCAAACAGAAGCCAGGTATTTTAAAATCCAGCCCCCTGGTGTTTAGCTAGAATATAATATTTTTATGCAAAAGCCTGAAGCACAAGGTTAAAAAAGTTCCTAACATAAGACCTACTATCTCTCCATAAAATGCCGCTACCTTCTCTCTGAGTGTATCAAAGCACCAGAGGCTAATCCACGCCTTCCTCCCACTAAAAGAATTATGATCATCCATTTATGGGACACAAACAATACCAGGTGACCTAAGTGACTAGCAAACGCTCACAGTGCATCGTTAGTGAGCAATCCGTGGCTGAAAGACTTTTGCATAAAGCGTTTAGTGATGAATGCACACAATGAATGCACTCATGGCAATTGTGCTATTGTATGCCATAGACAAATCAGGAACAGGAAAAAGGCCAAATTTCGTTAGTCCCTAAAAATAGTTTGCTCAGCTCTAAACTCAAACAATCAGCACCTTGGTCCCACATTCCAAAATCTATCCTGGAAACATGGGGTCGTCATCAGGAAATGGGAAGTCGTTAGAGAATAGCTGCAGTGGCTCCAGTGCTGTACGGTACCTATTCAATGCGTACGTGTATCCAGTCTTCAGTTGTCTGTTACTGAGAAGATCAACTCCACACTTTGCACGTAGGAAGAAAGGATCACCCTGCTTTGTAGGAAGCTGCCATCTAGAACATTTCCTTGTGCTTTTCTTGTCATCCTGGAGTAATGAGCCTCCCTGACACTCTACTGTGTGGCAGTTCAAGATCAAATGTTTCCAGAAAGCATTTGAAGCTTGATAATATCTGGGGAATAATTATCGTCTTTAGTGAACTTGAGCCTTTAACCAGCAGATATCTGCTTTAATCTCCGTAAATAGCCTTTTGAAATTAGTTAGGCAAAGAAAAAAACTAAAGAACTCCAGATATGTGAAGCTTTTTGCGCTTGTTTGAAACAGGAAGGTCTCAGGGACTAATGCTATCAGTGGCAAAAATTGTGGTGAATTTGTGGCTTTAGATTTTTCCAAATTGACTTTTAAAACCTGAAAGTGAATCTGGTATGATAGACATTCACTGATAACAGATGTAATAGGATTTATCATCAGCTAGCAGTCAAAAACTCGTACATATTTTTTAACCAATACCCTCATATTGCCCTGTTGGACACTTCAGTAGCCATTTGATAAGTGGCTGAAAATGGAAAATCCTGAAGGAGATTTTTATCATGCATTTTTCAGAAGAGAAATTATTCATAACAAAAGCCTGATAAGGAAGCATCTGACCTATAGTTGATAAAAATAAACCCTACAGACCCAAAGTATATAATGTGCTGAGCATAATCTACCACCTAACCTGAACACTTTTTTCCAACATTTAAAGCTCCTTAACCAAAATAAATAATTTAGTTATTCACACCTTTAAAAACATCAAATCACTAATAGGTTTGTAGTGCCTATCTTGCGAATGACTGCAGCTGCTGTTGCTTTAGTCATCTGTAATATAAAAACTATGTAATAGCAGTGGAACAGATTTCAGTTTCCAGCCAGCTCCAAGAGGTCAGTATAAATTAATTAAAAACATTTGAAAAGTGCCTTGCCAACATCCATTTGAGTTTTTAACAAATCCACGGTACAAATATATCAATAGTCAGCACACAACAGACTATAATCTATAATTACAGTACTATTAAGGCAAGGTAATAAAAATGGTTAAATAAGAGTTCTACTATATTTAATAACAATAATTGCAACCAGGAGTTGAGTGTTTATCCACTGCTGGTATGAAACTGATGCTGCCTTAGCTTCAATTCTATTTGATTCAGTTTGATTCTTAAGTTCTTATATTTCACTCATCATGGTGCTTCTGAGCACATTCCTTTTATACATATATTTTATGGTGCCTGATGCATCATGAACTATCGGAAACCATCATACATTCCCTACGCCACACACGGGGTGCCCAAGCCTAATTGTCATACTGATTTTACATGATGGATATGACACACTCACTGGCATTTTGTACCATTTCTTCACCAGTTTTAGGATCCCAGCCAGGTAGATAATTCTGGGGCCTTTTAAGGATATGTTCAGGTTTAAACCACAACTTTGCTAAGCAATATGAATATAATACAGCATGTGGTACATATAACTAAAAATCTTGAGAAAATCTAGTTTGAAAAAATTTCTAATTTACTGTCTCTCATTTTTGCATGTAGGTGTTATATAACATATTCATCGCCTTCACCCAAATGCATAGATATGAAGAGATTGAATCTGTTGACGTTCTTGCTGGATTTGCTCGTTTTTTTGTAGTGGGGCTAGGCGGAGTGCTGTTTGGCATCGTGTTTGGATTTGTGTCGGCCTTTATGACTCGATTTACACAGAACATTTCTGCCATCGAACCGCTGCTTGTCTTCATGTTCAGCTATTTGTCATATTTGTCTGCTGAAACACTCTACATCTCAGGCATTTTGGCGTGAGTATCAAATAAGAATTTTCAAAAGCCTCCCAGGGACAGAAATCTTTTCTTGACGAAGTGTTTGGCTTGGGGGTTGATATACTGATTTGTGCTGCCCCCAACCCGTTTTTTTCAGCTGTGATTCTTTAAAGCCCTAAATGTGAAGCCTGGTCTGCCAATATATCTGCTTAAACACAGCATGAGGTCATAGCAGACCAGCTTATGTGCTAGTATTTTTTTGTATGTTGCATCCCAATGATGTTATGAGAAGGATGCAGTTATATACAACTTAATTAATACCAAAAGAACAGAGAATAATGGACCAGATCTTGTTTGCTCTTACAGCAATGTATAGCAACTATAACTCCACTGATTTAAGTGGAATTACACCTGAATTATTTTTATGCAACTTGGAACTACATGTTGCCCAAATATAAAACTCTGAAGCATTATAAACAAACCCATGCATACACATACATGCATATTAAAGGCCAGATCCTTGACTAACGGAATCTGGAAACAGTTCTATGGCTGAGACCCTGGTCCCAAATGTGTTACAAATGTGCAGGTGTGAGATGAAGAGGGGGGGTCAGAATGGACTATAGTTTACAGTGAACACGAAGGAAGAGGGAGAGGACATTGATGGGAGGATGGCAAGGCGATAGGGGGAGGATAGAAGAGGGAAAGGAGGGAGTGAGGGAGAATGGAGAGGAGCATGGAGGTCAGAGACAGTGAGGCGCAGAAAAGAGAATGTGAGGCAAGGGTGTGGGAGGGAGTTGGGGCAAACAGCCAATCAGTGGAGAGGAAAGCACATCAAAGTAAAAATGGAAGAAATGGAAGTCTGATGACATCCTCAGTTCTGTAGATAATGCTGCTGGCTCTTGTTTAGCCCAGTCTCTGACACCTAGGCTGCCACCAACCAGAATTTTAATTCCTGCCTTGAGTGCACATGAACGGGCAGGGGATGGGGCTTCACTGGGCCTCATGCCCCTGAATGAGTGAAGGCCACCTCCAGGGAGGATTCTCACTCAGTGAGGACACACGTTTGAACGCAGGCAGCTACAGTGCATTGCATATAAGAAAGTGTTCTGCCGTTATGGGTGCAAACATTTTACATGAGATGTCGCTGCATGTCTCAGACCCCGATTTGTTCACCAGCATCACTTTACAGTCTCTGTGCAAAGATGGGGTTGCATGCACATGCACCTGGCAGGATTACATGAGGTGCCTGTGTTTGACAAGTGAACCCAAGTGCTTAACTAGATACATATATAAAGCACCTATCCTCATACTCTAAGTGCATTTATAATGCAACATTTAGATGCTTCACATTCCCATCTAATTATTAGTGTATATAATAGACTCAAATCCTGTTCTCCACTGCTTTATACCTTGTGTGGCTATGTACACGTGTTGCAAAGTGACCCAGATCCTGGCCCATGTTTTGCCCACTACTGTATGTGGGCCTGATCCTGCTTCCATTGAGGTAATTGACAAAGCTCTCATTGACTTCAGGATCAGAGCTGAATACTCATTTACTAATCAATTATAGATTTGATCGCTCTTTCTGTACCATACAAATCACCTCTATGAATATTCATTATTTTAAAATATAGAGAACTTTATTTCACATGCTTTTTATTGTCATTAGTTTATTTAAATCATTAGTAATAAAATAATATTAATATAATCAGGGGTTACTCTTCTTACACGCCTATTTTAAATATATTATTGCTTATTTTAGTGATAGGAACTTACTGTTGCACCGCTGGATTACTGGTGAATTCATTCATTTTCCACTTGGTTTCTGAAAATTTATTATGCATGTACCTTGAAAAGACAACAGTATTAAACATTAATGTCTACTGATCTTGTCTTAGAATGTCCTTGGACCTGCTCAGTGTCTCTGTTCCTCCAGAACACCCTGTCACTTTTGCTAGGTGGAATGAATGCCACTCATAGGAGGCGCATTCAGAATTCTGAGCACAGAAGATTAGAAGGAGATTGCCATGTCGAAGACTGATAGGACTAAAATGTTACAGATGCAAACCAGCTAGGTGACATTCTGGGCGTTCTATCAGTTTAGCATTCGACTTGCCTATTTACTTACAGAGTCCTTTAAGTTGTGGAGAACAGAAGGGAAATGAGAAAACTTTGGGAGAATGCCTGACTATTGATTTAACAAAGAATACAATCTGCCCTGCAGTAGGACACGCCTACTCGTGCTAGGAAGTACCCTACTCCATAAAAAGGTCTCGTTATCTTCAGTTTGAGAGCAAGGTGCTAGTTAGTATGAGCAATTGTGTCAGCGTCTGGCCCAAATTCTTTGCTGATATGTTCAGGCCAGATTGTGTCCTGGTTCATACAGCCAGGCACAGAAGTAAGGAGCTGTGAGGTGTCCCTTCACTCCCCCGTGCAAGCTGGATAGCTATGAAGGTTGAGACCAGCCTCTGCAGGGTTGCTGCTGCATTTCCTCCTGCGATGCTTGTGGGCAGCGGTGGGTATGGACGGATGGAGAATCATTGGCACTATGGATCCCCCCCCAATAGCTGGCTAGCTGGCATGTGGGGGAAGCCCTCTGTGCCAGGTGTAGGGCAGAGCAGGGTTCCTCCCCTTCCACACCAGAGTGAGGGGTTACTGGGAGTCAGATTGTGGCACTGACTGGTTTGCTCCCAGGGCGGCGCAACAGTGCATTGTTCCTTGTGTGGTGCCGGTGGCAAAACCATGACTTTGCCCTTTTATTCGTATTTGTTGTGCATTCAGACATGACATCCCGATTCACTTTGAGTAAAGGCTGGCAAGCTCTGACGCCTTTTCTTCTCCTTTGTGTTACCCTTCCATTCAGTATCTGTAACATTTCACAACCCCTTACTTCTCAAGCAGTCCCACTGAAATCAATGGCACCGTTTGAGGAGGAAAGGTCTCAGAATCTGACCCAGATGTGGGCCCAAAGAGGGAGATGAATAGACAATGTGGATTCAACTAGTCTTCAAGCAGGAGTGGTTAGAGGCACCTTTCTCTTTTAAGACAATAAACGCAGATGACCACTGCCGATACCTAATGATTTGCATGGTGTTTCTGAATGAACAGGATGACGGCGTGTGCAGTGACTATGAAAAAATATGTGGAGGAGAACGTTTCCCAGAATTCCTACACAACAATAAAGTACTTCATGAAGATGCTGAGCAGCGTCAGCGAGACCCTGATTTTTGTGTTCATGGGCGTGTCCACGGTTGGAAGGAATCATGAGTGGAACTGGGCCTTTGTTTCCTTCACTCTGCTCTTCTGCTCGATTTGGCGGGTGCTAAGTAAGAGGCAAATATGGCATTTTAACATAGCCAGCCTGGGTAGATGTGGTGCTTTGTCTTTGAAAGTAATCAGGGCAAAGGTAGGCTAGGAAATGTAGTGCTGACTTGTATAACCTGATTAATAATGAGTTTACAGGTGTGTCTTATTGACTAGGTAAGTTCATAAATACTAGTACTGAACTGGGAGTGAAAAGTGAGAAGGAAGCTTTTAGGTTCAATGAAAACATTTCCATCATTATGTTTATATTGAGGCTGGCAATGTGTCTTACTATATATTTTCAAGTAAGTGGACTTCATAATCATTTCATTTTAGACTGTGGTTTATTTATTAACAGAGAGAGATCCTAAATGGTTCCTTATATATTTTTGGTGATTTGAACATTTCTCTGCAATTTGAATCGGAGTCTGAATACTAGCTGTTTCGATTTACTCTTAAAGTAGATAAATTTCTGTACATGTGAATCCAGATCTTGGCCCTTTTGCACCACTCCTCTGAAGCCCTTACCTGGCAGATGAGGATTCCCTTGGCATGGGTGGAAGAAATCTCCAGGTGTGGTAAAGCTGGCATAACAAGCTTTACCACAGCCCTTCCTAAGGTATCCAGTGGTTAGCATGAGTTGGCAGCATGGTTGAAAAGGAAGAGGTGTGGCAGAACAATGGCCAGCAACCCAGGCCTGAGGCTGCTCTGACATATTCTGGCAGTTGAATTGGCTCCTGGTAGCACCAGGATGGAGGGAAGTAGAGAGATCGTGTACAGTTAACTTTGCCCCAGGCCCTCTGGTCCAGCACCAGGCCGATTCTGTGTTTTTATCAAGTAAATTTAAGTGTTACTATTGATGGTATACAATTCCCAAAAATATAGCCAGTAAGTACATTGCATTCAAACACCATTATTCCTTATTTGAATTGTATTTAATATATCACTGAATGAAACAGGGGTCCTACAGAAAAAAATAGTGTGTGTCATGTAATTAAAGACTGTACCGTAACGTGTATGCAGAAGGGGGCAAATTAAGGTTGCAAAGGCAACCTTAAATCTGGCATTTCTTAAGTTTTGAGTATCTGACTTTGCAATCTTAACGCTCTTTTAATGTAGGGTTTTAGTGTGCAGTTATCTAGGTTTTTTTTTTAAAAAAAAGCAAACAAAAAAAAAGAAATTCCATCATATTGACACCTACGTGGTCCTAAGCAGGGTTGGAACCTTTAGCTTCACCTCACAGAGCTCTGCCACATGAGCTAAGGGAGCAACTGCTATCAATAGTAAGTTGTCATTCTCTATGTAGCCCAGCACTAGAATGGGATAAGTTTTTGTCAGTGGGTTTCACAGATATTTGTAGTCAGCAGAGAAATGGTGAAATTGTCCTTTGAGCAGGGGTTGGACTAGATGACCTCCTGAGATCCTTTCCAACCCTAATCTTCTGTGATTCTTCTATGATTCTATGAAACTCAGGGAATTCATAGAAAACTTGGATCCCTTTCTAGACTCTGGAGGGGAGTGTGTTCTAGTGGGCACAGACTCTTCTGTCCTCTCCTCTTAAGTGTGACCCTTCTGCCTCATCCCCTCCGACCTGTCATCATCCCAATTTTGTCTCTTTGCCACCCCTGGCTCCTTGTGCCAGTCCATTCTCCACAGGCTTCTCATCATAAGTCCAGTTTCCCCACCAGTTCTAGTCCCCCCTCTCGGCGTGCTGACTGAGCCCTCATATCCCCATCCACTCCCAGTTTCTCTCCTTCCCCACATCCAATCCCAGTCTCCTTGCCCAACCGGTCCCAATCTTCTTTCCTCTGCAGCTCCTCGTGGAGTCTCAGAGCTCCTCCCTCACAGCCAACTGGCTCCCAACCTCCCTGCCCCAGCTGCTTTCACCTGCTCATCCCAAGCTCCCAGTCCTAGTCTTTTTGCCCCACCAGTCCCAGCCTTTCTCCCCCTCTCTCTTGGCTTCCAGTCCCAGTCTCCTTGCCCAGATGTTCCCAGATTTTCTCCTCTTTAAACTCCTTGTCTTCATCTACTCCTTTCCCTCCAGCTTCTGTCTCTTTTATATTCAGATCAGGTGGCTTTCTCTTACACACTGCCTGGGTGCCAGCAGGAGGGCCACAGAGCCCACAGGCTTTCCTGTTCTCAGCTCTACTGCCTGGTTCTATTCCTCACCTTGGGAGCAGCCACTATAGGGAAATTCCAGCTTTGCCCCTGTAGCCCCAGGCTGGAGCATGCTCATTAGCTCTGTGGGCATGGGGCACGCACAATCGGTCACACATCAGAGCAGTGGGAGGATGGACTATGTTCAGTCACTCTGGGGGGATGTTCTGTGTGCAGTCTGCTGAGCGCTTAGAGCTATCAGAGGCTGGCGCATGCTCAGTGCGGATGTGAACCTCAGAGGTTTTAAGCAGGAAAATGAAGACGTCTTTACTGAGCATGTGCAAACTGAGATTTTACAAAGTCTTATACTTTGGCCACGTGTGAGCAAATTTTAATGGGGATAGGAAAAGACACATCTTTGACACAATGGCTTGAGTCAGACACCCAGCATGGAAAGCTTCAGCCCAGATGGCTAAAGTTATATACAAAGTTATATGCAACTGACAACTGGATCTTATAACGGGAAATGGCATGCAATCTTAATAATAGGTGGTGCTACAAGGGCCACCCATCCAGATCCAAAACGCTTATTATATGGTTGATGTGTACAATGGTATTTTTATAATTATAACTGTTCATTATTTACATCAGTCGTGAAGCTAACATGAAACATAAGACACAAGGGCATTTCATTAAGAAAATAAAGCTGTTGGAAAAGGACACAAGAGGGTAATGGAAAAAACAAGCAAGCAATTAAATATATTGTAAGCAGAAACTGCAGTCCACCGCCCAGTCATATATCATATCGTATAGGCTGTCGCATTAGTTTTACCTTTTATCGAAAATAAAACAAGTCAGGAGAATTAAGCAGCTCCCGATATAGCAGTGTTGTTAGAGTGCCTTTAAAGCGAGACAGAGTGGCTTAATGGATAGAGCACTGCACTGGGACGCAGGAGTCCTGGGCTGTATTCTCTGCCCCGCCCCAGGTCTGCTGGGCAAGTCTTTCCACCCTTCCATTACTCAGTTTCCCCTTCTATAAACTAGGGATAGTGTTACTGACCTTCCATTTGTAAAGCTCTTTGAGCTCTACTGATGAAAAAGCACTAGCATAGGTACTAATATTATATGCAATTGTCAAAAGAACGCTGTTCAAACACACTGGTCTTCGGTTGTGCGGGAAGCTTAGAAGGGAAACAAAATGCATTGGAATTCAAGGAAAGAAGTGCTTGAAAGAATATTGCAGGGGAGGAAACAGGAAGCACTCTTATCTCTGAAGTCTTCAGATCACCTCAGTGGAAGGCTTGCCTAAAATACAAATGGGGCGAATAATATCTTATGTCACCTATACTTATCCTACTGAGCAAAATTAAAACACAAACCATTTAGAAACCTATGCACTACATTAGAATATTGTGATAAAATTCTCACATCACAAAGCATCACATTTATAGTATATTTAAAAATAGCCCCAACAAATGGCCAGAAAAGAAGCCACAAGCATCACCAGTTGCAAAGAAAACAATGTTAGTGGCTTAAAGATTAAAGATGCTATTGCAACTCAAAGTATTTCTCTTTGTTACTTGGTTAACGATAGTTTTACCTTCCTCCTAGGTGTGTTTGTTCTCTTTTATGTCAGCAACAAGTTTCGGACTTACCCCTTCACCATTAAAGACCAGCTCATTATTGCC
Organism: Mesoclemmys tuberculata; assembly: GCA_007922155.1. Classification (NCBI taxonomy): domain Eukaryota; kingdom Metazoa; phylum Chordata; order Testudines; family Chelidae; genus Mesoclemmys; species Mesoclemmys tuberculata. Next base: position 1,342,742 of record ML675618.1, read on the forward strand.
TACAGTGGTCTTCGAGGAGCCAGTAGTTTCTCTCTTGCATTTTTGCTTCCTATGTATCTCTTCCCTAGAAAGAACATGTTCATTGCTACCACTCTTGTAGTTATATACTTTACTGTGTTCATTCAGGTAAGTGGGTTTCATAATGCGTTAATTTCATATAACAGAAGTGCTTAGAGCCTCCGTGGTTAAGCTTACACTGAGATTTGCACTTAAATCAGGATTAAATCCTTCTATTTCATACTTTAATTGCTGGCTATAGTCTCCAGATTTAACACAATAACTTTTCAGTGGATAATTAATTTTTTCATATAGTTTTGGTTAAATATTTGGTAACTTCATCAGAGGAAGTGTTTAAAAACTCATTCCTTAAAAAAAATTCTTCTGAAAATGATGTTTTTCGTGTCTCAGCAGCTAAAGAACCACATCACCAATAACGCCAATTGTCATCCACATGTACATTATTTAATAGGAAACTCTTCAGCTTTTACTCTTATATACAAGAAGAGTCGTTTCTCTTTCGTGTCAGAACTAGAGCTATGCTGGGTGGAAATTCTGTTTTGTGAAGGATTTTGTGATTTTAACATTTGTCTTTGTTCCAGTTAGGAAAGAAACCCCAAAATTTAGAAATTCTCTGCAAAAGAAAATTCTGAAACATTTTTTTGGGGGGTAAATCATTTTATTTTGATATAATCTTTTTAAATATTATATTACATTATATTATATGATTTTTAAAATGAAATCAAAAGCTTTAAAAATCAAAACATTTCTTTCAAAAAATGTCAAAATGGGATGCTTTGACATTATTGAAACTATTTTTTTTCTCTCCAATGAAATATTGGCTTGGTATGAGTGCTTCTCAGGCAGATTACAGAAACAAATTCTTAGATTTGGTTAGAAAATGTTGAAGAAAATATAATTTTGATTAAAAATGGAAACATTTTTTCAGAAATGTTCTCTCCCTCCCCCTCTATTTTTCAATCTGCCCTACTAAAAACAAATAAGCATTCAAGACAGTTTTCAGGTTGATGAAATAAAAAATAGTCATTTCATCTTTTGCCTTTTTTCGACTCATTTCAAAAGACTATTAACTTTCTCACTCATTGTTCCAAATACAGGGAATCACAATTGGTCCACTGGTCAAGTATCTAGGTATTAAAAAGACCAACAAGAAGGAGTCCATCAATGAAGAGATTCATGTGCGAGTAAGTTGTCTTTATTGATGAACTGTATTCTAGAAAGAGAAAGAACGGGCTTTCCAAATTAGCCCAAGAGAGTTTAGGCACCCAGCTTCCATAGATGTTCACTGGGCAAATAACTCCCTTATGCTCCTTTGCAAATCCCAGCCAAAATATTTTAATGAAACTGTTGGATGGTGTTTGAGTTCAAAGACTCTGTCGTAAAGCGATATCTGCCATTCTATAGATATGGATATCACCTCACTATATTTTCAGAACTACAGAACGGAACTTTTTATAAAGACACAACAATGGAACAATGTAGCAATCAGAGTCCAGCAGTCCCTTGATACTTTGTAGCGATTAAGAAAAATCCCCGTATGGTAATAATAAAGAGGCGGCTTTGAAAAAATCACTCTCACAGGGTATATCTGCACTGCAGTCAGCAGTGTGACTACAGCACATATAGACATACCTGAACGAGCTTTGTTCCAGCTAGCCGCAATAACAACAGCAGGAAAGCTGTGGCAGCATGAGTTTAACTGCTCAAGAACATACCCGGGGTCCCAGGCGGGCTAGTACAGCTTGTGCTGTTGCAGCTTCACTGCTGTGGTTATTCCAGCTAGGTAAATCCATGCTAGCTCAGGCATGTCTACATGTGCAGCAGTCAGAACTTTGATTGCAGTGCTGGCCCAACCATAGTGCGCAGGCCTCTTTCCCAGCAAGTGTCATCAACGTCTGCAAAATCTAAGCTCTCATTAAAATGTTTCTTGTCCTCATGCTTGAGAAGAATGATTTCCAAATGTGCACTGAGTGCAAACTGAGGCAGCAGCATCTTCCTGAATCTGCAGGTAGGCACCTTCGTTGTCTCTACTGCTGCTCATACTATGGCCAAACAGTAACTGACCAAATATGTGGCTCTTTCCACTGCTATCATCTTTTGACCGATTCAAGTACATTCTAAAAACATATGCAACCTTGACACAGTCAGACTGGGTCTGCATAGGGACTTGGAATAGTTATCTCATTACAAGAAGTAATTGTCACTCTTCAGACATTCTCACCTTCTAATTCAGGGTTGTGAATAGGCCTTATCTACTCTAACTGAATTGACTTCGTTAGCAGTTGCCCTCCCCATTGTTGTTTCTTACTCCCATATCTGTGATTTCCATTTCATGCATCTGAAGTAGGTTGCAGCTTATGAAAGCTTATACCTGCAGAAATGTGTTAGTCTTTAAGGTGCTACAAGACTCTTGTTGTTTTTATTCTAAAAACAGAAAAGTTTTAAATCAGGATACTCTGTTTTATTTATTTAAAAATTACTAAACCTCAGGATTCATTTTGAAAGACTCTGGGTCATTTTGGAAGATGATCTATTTTCTTCTGAAATATTTTGTGTGAAATGTACGTCCCGTGATACCCTTGTAGCAGGATGCGACTTGCAAAGGTGGGCTAGCACCTACCACTGAACCCTTATGAAGGGTAGATGGGAGTCAGCTGAGCAAACAGGCCTGGAAGGAAGGAATCAGAAACAGCTGTAAAACCTGGAAGGGTTATAAAAGCTCCCAGGAAGAGGATGCTGAAAGGAAGGGAGGGACAAGTAGCCAGAGAGGGAGAAGCTACAGCAAGTGAAGGCTGAACACCCCTTGACTAGAGGCTGACTCTGTAAGACCCCTGCGACTGGTAAGAAGTGACTATAGAGAAGGTAATGGCCAAACCACTGTAAATAAAGCGTGCGGGTGGAGCAAAATGCTGTTGTCTGGAAGTGATTTGTGGGGGCTGAGGGCCTGGGCAGCAAGGGGACAAGGTGAAAAGCACCGCATACCTATAGGTAGAATAGAGGGAAAGTTGTGAAACTATCTTAACGAAAATGTACAAAACACATGTAGTTAAACTTGCCCATGAGTAGCCCCACTGAAATTAATGGGACTACTATATGTATAAACTTAAGCACATATGTAGCTGTTAATTTGACCTGAAATTAACCTCAGTGCTTTGATCTTTATATTTAAACCAGATATGATTTCCTGTAAAATAGTATTATTTATAGTGATTTGACTGTCATAAGTGGTAATTTAAAATCTACTTCTATTGAAATCCCATTTTATTGTGCTGAAAACACACCAAGGTTCCTGAAAATTCTGGTAATTATCAGCAGACTTATTTATATAGCTCAGACAATCTTACAGCAAAATAAAAAGATCAGAGACATTGGCATACTGGGAAGTTTGTCTAGATTTCTATAAAATTTTAGATTTTTCTAACACGTGTTTAATTTAAATTAGTGTCTAACCTTATAGAAATCTGATCTCCAATTACCTAAAAGAATTGTTTTGACATTGCTTTCATACCATGACCCTTGGTTTCTTGTGTATGTTTCTCTAGATGATGGATCACTTGAAGGCTGGAATTGAAGATATATGTGGGCATTGGAGTCACTATCAACTGAGAGACAAGTAAGAATGTTTTATTACTGCCTCATATAATAAAATAATTTAGCTGTGCTGTATTGATCTATTAACAGGTAAACACATTAGGAAATCCACTTTGTGCTCTCAGAAGGTTAGATTAGAATGACAATATTAAGGGGATGTGCCATATCCTATTCTAAAATATAATCTGAGTTCTTGAGTAATCATCATTTCTTGGGAGTGCAAAATTCACATGTGTCACTGCTCTGTCTCCTCACAAGCTGGGAGGAGATAAGTGTAACGGAGGAAGAGCATGACATGACATGACAACTTATGTCACATGCTTTCCAGTGCCTGCAAACACCATCTAAACGTAAGCCTAACATCCTTCAAAGTGCCTCTTTAAATATTGATTTAGATTGCAAGCTGCTCAAAGCATGGATCTGTCCTTTTATTTGAATGTAAATCATCATGCAAACATATGGGACAGAATAGATATATTCATAATAAAGTAATAAATAGTCATTTTTTTCCTGGTCTCAGGTTTATACTGCCTTCTGTATCTAGGAAAGAGCACACAAGTGATGTTTGTATTAATTTAATAGAGCAATTATATGGGAGCAGGACTATACCTTCCATGGATTGATGAGACAATTAGTGATGTTGACTCAATGTTCTCAATTGCCATTTGATTTGTGACCTTTAAATTATCAGATCTGCATATGGAGATACACATATGATCATCAGTCTGCCAGGTACCTCTGCAATCTCAGGTGGCTGCTGTATAAAAGTTACACAAGCCTTTAAGGGGTTTGAATATCTTTTCTGCATGAGAGATGGCTTTCATTTCAACAAATTCATGAACTGTAGAATTCATAGAGGCTAAAAATGGCCCTCTAGAGAATCGATTGGGGATAAATTCTGTGTGGTGCATAGGCTACAGAATTTGCTATTTGAAGCATAGACACAATTGAAGACCTTGCAACTGAGATAAATTGCATTTCCGTCACTAATCTCAGATCTACTCAATAGACTCTTCCTAGCCGGTCTATGAATACTACTAAGTTGCTGTTTCAGTCTAGGTAAAGGCTAAAGAAACCCATCATATGAAAATATTGATATGAGTCATACAAAAACGAAGGTATTACTTGCATTAAGATTAAGTAATATGACTCTAAGAATTGGTTACCTTGGTTAATTGACACTCAGGGTAACTTCCTGTGGACTAGAGCGCTCTGCTGAGCATCCTTGTTCACAGAACAAAACAGAGCTACGTACAATCTCCTGTCACAACAACAAGTATTAAAAATAGTTGCTTATTATAAAAAATTGTATAAACTCTGTACTGCTTTTCATAATAAGCTAAGCACATTTCACTGCCATAGCAAACTGCCCCATAGAAAGAAAATTATAAGAGCTGCTGCAGTTTTGTTAAGCTAATTGCTTGGAAGCCAATACACGCCACAACACCCACACAGTTGAACATCTGTATGCAGTGCATTCATAGTATATTCTAATATGCAGCATGCATACACACACCATTTTGTGGTCCATTCAGTTTCTCTGGCTTTTAGAATATTATTTTCCCCTAATTGTCAGGATTCGAAATGATCAGCAACATAATGGGACCTAACTACTGGGCCATTTAGAACATTATTGGTGCCTGGCGAATTAGGCCAGCATTGCTGTAAGTGCAGTGGCTGCCACTATACCTTATTAGACTACAACATTTGTACAAAAGCGTAAGAGACTGGCCCTTTTTTCTTTCTATACAATTGTGGCAATGCTATATGCTAACACTCACCCTACCTTCTTTTTGCCATGATTGCAGCTTGTTTCTTTCTTTTGTATAGGAGATTTACCATCTGTGTGGGCCAGTAGGCCATGCCCTTTGTCCTCCTACAGGTTTCTGTTCACTGATCCTTCAGCAGGCCACGGATCCCTACATATTTGGATTCAGTTTCTGACATGTAATTATATAGAGATTTGATTGATGTTGTCAGAGGAATATAGATTCCTTTCGCTTTTATGTTTGCTTTTTGTTTCGAATTTATAGATTTAAAAAGTTTGACAACAAATATCTAAAGAAAATCCTAATCCGGGAGAACCAGCCCAAGTCCAGCATTGTATCTCTGTACAAAAAGATGGAGATAAAACAGGCCATTGAGATGGCAGAGAGTGGGATGATAAGTTCAGCTGCCTCAACAGCTTCTCTCCAGTGAGTATCCGCTTCATTACATCTTACATACCAGGGGAGAGAAGGAGGAGAAGGGGGGCTATGAAGAAACAGCTGAGGGAGATAATGACGTTAAAAGAAATGTGACAAGAACAAGGTACTGTGAGGGGATGAATCGCTGCTAGGTGCTGGGACCATGACATGTTTCATAGTAAAGGAAATGTTCGGTGATTGTTCTGTGTTCATAAAAAGGTAAACATCTGTCTTTTTACCCATGGCTTTTCAAGCCTGAAAAGGTCTGGAGATTCAAGTCTAGATTCAGTGGTTCGTGCTGGATACTTTGCACTGCTCCAGTGAAGCAAAGCAGCCATATGCTTCATTTAACTGGCCAGTAAATTCTAGCTCATGGCTGCTTTTGTACTGAAAGACCAACACAAAGAAATAGAGCATATTAATTTATCTGGCACTTGGTTCGGATTAGTAACCAGAATTCTGGGTTCTGAAAATTTGGGCTTTGCTCTCTTGAGACGAGGCTCAAGACTGTTACTTCAGATTGGGTCAGAAATGCCATAAGGACAAGATTTCTTCTAATATTTGGTACTTCAATGTCTAGTCTTGGCCAAAACTCAGGTGCTAAGAGAAACTAAAACATAAAAAATGATGCGTGCTTTCTGAACCTGAGAAAATGTTTGGTTCAACGGACTGGGGAAGAGTGGGTTTAGTGTTTTATTTTACCCAATTGTGCATCTCTAGTTTGCCTAACTAAAAGGCCAATTAGCCAAAGACCTTTGCTAGTCGGTGGTGGTGTGGAGCAGGGCCCTGACATGGGGGGGGGAAGGGTACACTTTACTGGGGTCCAGAGACCCTGGGGTGCCTGGTTCATGCTGCATCCCCCCCATTACCAGGAGGAAAATATGGTTCGTGTGTGTGTGAACTTATGCTTCAGCCCTGGTGGAGACACACTATCCAAGGGGAAGCCCCCTGCTGTATAGATGGAGTGGGCTAATGGGCTTCATATGCTGGGTTAGTGAAGTCTGCTTCCTCCATCATGCTGAACCAGCCCCCAGAGGTACATGGAAGGTACGAATCCACCCCTCCTCTCCTAAAGAGAGGACCAAATTTAAAAGCAATAGAAGGCTATGTGAAACAGACTCGGTGAAAAACAAACATAATCCCTATAGAAATCAGTGGGGCAAATACCCTCGTGCAACACAGTTGCTTGGTTGAGATCAGTAGAACTGAAGTCTGGATAAAAACTTCTAAAATATAAAGAGTGGGATCATGGAAACTGTCACATTCTCACCCATAATTATTCTCATATGCAGACCCCCTGACCTCAGTGTGACTGCGCACAGATAGGTACATGCCTGAGAGTATTTGAGAGCTCTTGTCTAAGCATGTGGCTACACTAACAACTCAAGGCAACTATATTAGGTCGATTTACAAGCCAGTGCAGTAATTACTGCAGTGGTGCATGTCCACACTACCCTCTTTAGGTTGGTGGTGCATGCCCTCACCAGGAGTGCTTCCATCGACCTAAGGGGGCAGTGTGAGGAGCTCGGTCTCTCAGCTCTGCTGGCGGCTTCCTGCCAGGAGTCTGGCAGCCCCACAGGCTCCTGGGCTCCCAGTGGGCTGTTCTCCACCCTCCCCTTGTTCCCGTCCCCCCCCCCACACACACACCTTGGCTCCCTGTTCCCTGATGAAAGTGAGACAAGCTGGCTGGGGCGTCTCACCTCCTTGTTTCCTGCTGGGAACAGGATCCAGCCACCTGGGCTTCCCTCTCTGAGTTCTAGCTGGGAGCAGGATCTAGCTGCCCACGGCTCCCAGCCAGGTGCGGGGTCCATTCTCGCCCCTGCTGCCAGCCAGGAGCAGGGGCCAGCCACCCAGCTCTGCAGGGAAGTGGGGGGCAGGTGGGCTCTAGCTGCCCAGCTTTCTTAGGAATTTCATGCCTCCCATGGAGCTGTGAAATTGACAAGTGAGCTAATAGCCTATGTAAGTAACATAGTGTCTACATGGACACCGCCTCGAGCTCACTACACCAAAATAAGCCCTACACCTCTTGTGGAGGTGGTGTTATTATGTCCGTTTAATAGGGCACTTACATCAGTGGGACAAAGCTGTAGTGTAGACACTGACCTAATTAGATCGACATAAGATGCCTTACATCGACCTGTATAGTGTAGACTAGGCCTAAGAAAAAAGTTACTGTACATGTACCAGAGCCACTTTTTAAATGTTTATCTTGATCATGTACAAATTCATTTTTGTTTTCAATTCTTGTATCACTGTATAATTTAAGAACTGACCTTTGTTTTCCTAAATCATTGGTGAGAGGATAACATTAATGGAAAAATAGTCAGGCTCTGTGGATTTTCCTTTTACAGTATGTCAGAAAATTTTATGAGCTGTGTGTGGTGAACACAAATAGGAAGTTTTGAAAGAAAATCTGTGACAAACGACCACATTTACTTTCTTTAAAAAAAAATAAGACTAACCAATTTCATGTAGTTTTATAAATTCACTCCCAAACTGAGATTGTAGAATGAAAAATATCATTCTAGAATAGTTACTCAGGTGGAATTAGATCTTACTGCGGGCCAGATTCAGGCATAATGAATAGTCCCTTACTTTTTGAGTAGTCCGTGGGACTGCTTGAGGAGAAAGAGGCTACTGAAGGTAAGTGTATCAGTGTGAATAGTTCCACTGATTTCAGTGAGAGAGTTTGCAGCGTAAGACATTTTCCAGAAGGAGTGAGCGTGGCAAAATCTGGTCCGAAATAAATAACCAGTGGAATACCAAAGAGGGGTGGTGCCATGCCATCAGGCACCAGTGGGGAGCGCCAGCCGGGCCCTTGGAGGACAGCTGCCCCCTGTCGCAGGCAGTCGGGGCCCGTTGGTTGCGCCAACCCCAGCTCAGGAACAGAATATGACTTTAAGTAAGGGCATGGTGAGGACAGCAGCTGCAGTAAATGTTACATGCTCAGTACAACCTAAGCCACAAACTCTGTTAAGCAACAGCTTTGGGCATTATAGGGTGCAAAATAAAATATTAGTTCCCAGGTGCTGGAGATCCATGGTACCCCACTAAATCCTGGAAATTCTGGGTTTGGAATGAAATTCTGATACATCCAACATAAAGCCACATTTGCAATGTGAAAAATAACACAATCCATTTCTCATCAGTCCTTTTGATGAGTTTTGCAGGCCCATGATTGCTGCCTGGGGTTTTTGCAGTTTAGAAGCCAGGGGAAGAAATCTTCTCTCTGGTAATCAGGGCAGATCTCAGCTGAGCGTTCTGGATTCACTCCATGCTCAGAACTTTCATATAAGTGGGATTCCTATAGGTGGACTAAGCATTAAGTAGTTGCCCATTCACTGTGCAACAAAGAATCTATATTTGAGATAAAATATAGCACTTAGTTATACTGTCTTACAGGATAAAGTCTTAGACATAGGGATTTCAAAGGGCAAAGCACATCCAAGCAGATTCTGTAAATACAACATTTGTATGGCTGTATTTTAGACAACATACCTTAAATAGAACCATAAGAAAGACAGGATGAGTTTGTTTCTGAGCTCACTTTTGCTGGTTTTACACTGCTGTAACTCTAGACATCAGGGGAATTATTCTTGATGTGGGCTGATGTAAGTACAATCAGAATCAGCGTCTTCATTGCCAGTGACACTATTACACAAGAGCTATCCCACTAGCATTCTACTTTCTTCTTACTAGAACTGGATGGAGAATATGGAAAGCTCTAAATGTAACAAAACTGGATAAAGATTTTTTTGGAAATTTTGTTTTTATCTTTTAACCAGCTCTATTTTTCTAGAACCAATGTGGACAGTATATTGAGTTAATCTGTGCTCAGAATAGACTGTTTTTGCCCACAGAGCTATAGCCAATTGCTGGGTTCCAGAAATGTTTTCCTCTCACTAATGTTTTTGCAAATAAAACACCTGGACTGGGCACTGCAAGTAAAATGCAGGAAATTTCAATAAGCATCAGTGAAATAATTTTACAGTGGGTAATAACTCTCTTGATTGTAACATGCCAAACTTGTTTTAGCTGAAAGCAGGTTTTTAAAATATATTGTATATTGTGAAATATGAACTAAATGGAGTGCTTATTAAACTGAAAACCTAACCTTTCTCCATTTCCGGGTAGGCTCGCTGTTATCAGCATGGCAGGTTAATGGCTAACCCCATGAAAAGAATATTCTTTTTTATTTGTGCTTTAAAACGATACTGATAATCTTCATGTTTGTTCTGTTGCTATTTCAGTTCAGCTGAAACTGAGGGTATTTTATTTGAGTCACCTAAAGATCAAAATAACAAAGCACTGAACTGAATTAAGGCTTGCAGTTCCATCTACATCTGCATGCAAAGGGGAGTCACATTGAGTCGATCTGGAGTGGGGAAAGTAGCAGGATGAAGTGATTTCCTTATGATACCATTCTCCTCTATGCTTTCCGTTGCTTTTTTCCCAAATCTGTGGTATAAAATCCCTCTGCAGGTGCACCACAGGCTTCTGGATCCATAGATCTAGGGAGGGGAGGCCTGGACAAGAAGAGACACAGCTGTGGCTTCTGCCAAGAGGGGTTTGTACTGCATAAGACATCAGCTATCAAACTGTGTGTCATGGACCATTGGTGGTCTGTGGACTCCTTTTCAGTGGTCTGCATAGAGTTCAAAAGCAGCAACTTCAAAAAAACCACTAGCAGTGTCAATGGAACAAGCCACACTAAAAGTATAGCTTGGTCCATCTCCCCAATTTAGAACTCTCATGTGTGCCTTTATAAGTCCATAGACAAGGGACCTGCCTAAATGTGTCTTATTTATTAAGCTAGACTATTTAAATGGCTCTTAAAGTGTGGCTCTTTCTGTAAATGTCATATTTTTATATGGCTGAATTGTTCCCTTTCTACCTTGACATATTTTACCTGTGATATATTTTTGATCACTACATACAGACAACAGCTGATCTCAACAACTCGCTATATTTTCTATAGATGGGCCAAAACCAGCACTTTGGATTTTTAACCCATTTGAATTTTGGCAGTATTCAGATTCAAATACCTGAACCCAAATCTATCCTTATAGTTTTGGTTTCAGGCTGGATGCAAAACCAGACAAGGCCTCTTTCCTGGTTGTACTTCAAATAGGGTTGAAATGATTTAAGGAAGAAGGTGGAAATTTTGCAATTGCAACAAATGGTGGCAATTTTGAGAAATTGGTTGTAATTGGACCATCACACGGCTGTCCTGTCCTAGCCTTGATTCTGTATTGAACCTGAACCTCAAGCCCTACCTTAAATTAATCCATATCTGAACATCATTACTCTGGCCCATGTCTAATTTTAAGAAGATTGAATCATATAGTAATTTTTAGTTTACTCCAGACACAGCTTCTTTTGATATTAAAGGCTGTATTCTTTTGCTAATGTAAGAGAAATGGAATGCACAAGTCCACAATCCTTTCAGAATGTAATGAAAGGAAACCGTCCTTCCATTTACCACAATTATACCACTTACTATGGGGGGGAAATGATGGACAAAAAATATAAAAGGAAGCAAAGCAAAAGAAAACAAATGGAATCAACTAAGTGAACTTTGACTGTGGTTCATCCAGGTTGGTCATGCCTCTTTATTGTCTCTCCCTTTCCCCTTCACCTTTTTGATATGACTAAACAATAGCTCTCATGGAGGGTGACTTGGAAAATCCAGTTAGCATTTCAGATCAGCCAGCTTTCCTCATTTCTTTGGCAAGAAGGACAGGTTGTTAAAAATGACTGTAAATGCCAGGTGCACTAATTCATAAAAGTGGAAGAATTATTATCTTAGGCACTTTCTTTCTACTTAAGTTGAGTGAGGGCCCTGTATCCATCATGACCTCAAGCTAGCTGTGTAGCTAGAGAATCATGTTTATGCTACCTCTATTATACAGAACTGAAACATGAGCACTAAGGAAGGCTGAAGAACACTGGATTGATGGCTTTGATTTGTCAGCTGCTCCATATCAAAGGGTAGAACAAGATCAGAAATTATGATATTCACAGCCAAACCCAGCAACCAGCTCCATCAGCGCTGGTTTGGTTTTGACAGATTCTTGGTAGGGATGTCTTATTGGAAAGGAAGACCAACACATTACAAGGGATGTATACCAATGAATGGCACTACTCAGTTGTGATCACACGAGTGTCAGAACAGGCATAAACTGAAAATCAGCCTGATCACCTTAAGAACTTAGCCAGATATCGATCCAGTTTGTGGTTCTCTCTGCAAGGAGCCTACCTCCCTTTGGGATTTGCCATGATGAAGATGATGACTAAGCCCACAGTTACAAGATAACTGTGGAAATTCTCTAGACCTGCCAGCCAAGTTTCCTGGGCTGTGATATTCCCTTTGGCAGAATCCTGATCTTCTATGGGACTGTCCTCTTTATCTCTCTAATCTCCCTTTTGATTAAGAACGTGATACTGCCCTCCCAATTGCATTTGCACAAAGGAATTATAGTTGATACAACATCAAGGTACAGATAAAAATGACAAGTCTGGAAGATGTTTGTGTTGAGCAAAGAAAGAAAAAGGTATAAAAAAAATTCTTGTTCAAAGGTTCTCTAAATATATGGCTCTTTTTTTTTTTTTTTGCACAGGCCCCACATCACCCCCGATCTCTGATCTAAAACTTTTTTCCTCCAAGACCGTACTATAGGAAAGGTGACTTTTGTTGTCAACCCTTTAAAAGAAAAGATTTACTTCCGTTGTAACCTGAATGGCAGAATATTGCTTATTGTGTCGTCACAATATGTTAATAGTTGTTTTCTTCAGAAAAATGGGTATAAAGTGCAGGGAAAAAATTCTAGAAAGTGTTCTCTTTTTGCTTTTTGTTGATTCTTTAGTAACATTGGTCAGAAAAGTGCCATTCACACCTGCAGTACTCTAGAAATAATAACATAAGAAAATAAATAATTTTATGGGAAAGACAATTCCTGTGTTTTTTATAAATTAGTATAATGTTTACCTTTCCCTTCTATTTACAGGCACTATAGAAATCAAAGAATGCATAGGCTTTCCCCTGCAGAGGTGGAGTCCATGAGGGATATGCTAGCACATAGCCTGTATAAAGTACGAAAAAGGGTGCGTAAGTGACCTCTTGTAACCAAGTTCTGTACTAGTAGATCAAAAGATTGTGTTTGGCCTCTTTGCCATTAGCAACAGCCAATGGTAGCTTGCAAAGATAGGATTGTTCTTCTCAGCTGAGCAATGCATTTGTGTTAATGGGAAATATTGAGCCAGAACCTCACCTAATGTCAGTTGGATTTCAATGGAGGTACTCTGACACCAGTTGAGGATCTGATCCATGGTGCTCACATCCGACAATACAAAAAGTAAAAGGAGTCTGACGTCTAGCTTTTCACCATGACAAATGACCTACAATGTAACAGGAAAAGAAAATCCAGGAACTAGCTCTAGGGGTCAGACTTCCCTAGCTGAAAAGATTGCGGTGACTCAGGAATGTCCTTTCTGATATTGTCCAACGCCTAGTTTAACTTTCCAAGATCTCTCTCTAGTCACACACAAGCTGCAACCTCTGACCACAGTAGCAGACTTGTGGGATATTCCCATGGCAACTGAGGAGATCGAGCGGACATGAAAATTAGGAGAAGTGGTGTTTGCCTGCACAAACACAGCAGTTACACTTGTAAAGCAAACCATCGGCAGAGTCGGTTTAAGACTGATATTACTGTAATCTCAGCAGCCCTGCCTTGTGAAGGAGCAGCAGGGCCACTGGGGGGCCAGAGCTATTCTGGAGGCACAGGACTATGTGCAGATTTCCCAGGTTTGGGGGGCAGGTCTCGTGGTTTGTTCTGTGTGGGTGATAAACCCTGCCCTCTTGATAGGACAATAGGGGAAGAATCTTCTCCCCACACACACACCACCCCGAGCATTATCTTGTGGGCTTTTTCAGGAGTTGGGGCTGATCTGGGCTTCAGCAAGGATTTATTTTGAAAAAAAAATTGGATGTGATTTTGGTACTGTATAAAAATACAGTGTGATGCTGACCTGGTCAAAGGACCTGGTCAAAAATACAGTGTGATGCTGACCTGGTCAAAGGACCTTGTCCTGTGGCAAAGTGTGCTAGCAGATACACTTGGGTAACCTTGAAATTCTGCTGATCACCTGCTCTGACTAATGTAACATACGCAGTGCTGGAAAACGATCATTTAAAAACACATCATTGCTCATGGCATAATATGACAGTCGTATTCTCCTTTACACTTGCCTGAGCTGTGGCCAGTTATCCTTATTAAAGGTGTTTCTTATCTTACTAGCAAGTTCCATCTGCATTTGTCCTATACGTTACTGAGGTGAACCCTGTGTCTGCAAAATCGATTACTCTAAGGTCTACGAGTGTGGTATTTGAAACTGTATCTTCTCTTGGAAATGGAGGGTTTTAATAATAATTCTTTCCCCTTATTTGAACTTTGAGGGCCTGACTGCTCTGAAATGCTGCTGGAATTGCATCAGTGTGAAACCAGAATAAGTGGGATTGAGATCAGGCCTTAAACTTCCCAGGGCTGCACAAAAATCAGTGAATTTACCCTCAACATAGATAGCTACTGTTCTCATTTCACAGGTTGAGGGCCTGATTCTCTACAGCCTTACACCATTTCCAGCCACTTACACCGGTGCCCAGTGAGCGTAAAACTCTGTCAAATTAGAATGATAAGGCCTGATTCTCATTTACGCCATCTGGTCGTGTTAAAGGGCCTTGAAGTGAGTGTACATTAATGCCCACTTTAAGGCTTTTTCACACTGTCAGTGTGGCACAAAACAGACTCAGTGTAACTGAGATTTAGGCCAGAAGAATTCAACACTCACCCTACGCTCACTTTGGATAGGTGTAAACAGGTACCCAAGTTAGAAGGTAATAGAGAATCAGGCTTAGTGGCTAAACTTTTACCAGACAGGTCACTGCTGAAGGTAACGTTGCATTGTGGCATGAAAGCTTATCTCAGTACGGACACATGTACACCCACACTGGCAGATAGAACTAATCTGGTAAAAGATTTACGCTGCTCAGCGAGGGGCAATAAGTGCTGGCAAAAATGGAAACTTTTGTCGGTAGGACACAAAATGCCAGGTTGTGCTGACGTTCCAGTGTGAACCAGGGCTAACAGAGGGCTTGCCATTTGGGCCTGACTGAGATCTATCTGGTACAGGATCTGAGCGGGGAGCAGAGGTACCACCTTTGCACTCCCTTGGTCCCTACGGGTCCTACAGCTTATGCAAGCCTTACATCCTGGGCCTGGGCCACAACTCTATAGGCTGTGGCATGTGGGTTAGGATAGTATAGATCTGGCTTTGCTGGCTGTCCATTACCTGGGGTTTTCTCCACAACTTCACAGTCAGGGCAGGACTTGAGTGATACAAGGGGGCCATAACGAAGGCCAGGATCTGCCCCAGAGCAGTTGAGAAACCTCGTGCAAGGTCTCACAATGAGTCTGTGGCAGAGCCAGGAATAGAACACGAGACGTTTCTTGCTCCCAGTCACCCGCTTGACTGGGCTGGGCTGCTTGAGGCAGCGTGCATTGGGAAGAGAGTCAAATAAACGTATGTCCCATTCCAGACACCGTCATACAACAGACACAGCCTGCCAGCAGAAACAAGTGAGAAACAGGCCAAAGAGATTCTCATCCGGCGCCAGAACAGCCTGAGGCAGAGTGTCAGGAAAGGAAACAGCTTACCTTGGGGGAAACAGGTAACTGTGATGCAAGCTACAATTCATAGGATCAGGACATTACAATACCTGCATGTTTCTGGACAGACAAAGCCTGGCCAACGTTAATGTGCTTTTGCAATAATTAAAATGAATATTTCCCACAGAGCACTGGAAGAGGAAAGGACCTGGAAAAAAGGGCCGTATTCTGCAATGATGTGAACAATAATATCCGTTATATATCACCTGTAATTTGGTCAGAACACAGTCTAATTGATTATAAGTGGTAAAGCACTGTAACTTGCACTAACTTGCTACTCTCTGTGTACAAAACAAGTGAAACATACACATGTAAGGACTAAGGCAAAGCCCTTTTAAGTCAACGGGAGCTTTTCCATTGCCTCTAGCAGGCTTTGGATCATACCAAGGGCCATATTCTGATGTAAATTCAGTGTAAATGGAGTCAGAATCAGGTGCTGCGGGGGCAGCAGGTAGGTGTAGTGGAAAAGCAGCAAAATCCAAATTTACATCCTGCTGCTAGTTGCTATTCTTGTAACAATCCTGATTTCCAGTCTCTTGGTGGGTAAGTTCCATTGGTTTAGCCCATCGTGAATGCCAGAACAGTGCCTCTATTGCTATACTACCTCTCCATTAACTTAAGTCCAGAGTCTTCCCTGGGAACTTGCACGCACTTACCTCAGCCTGAATTTGGCCCATATGGTTTAAATAGCGGAAAGGCACAGCTTGGAATGTCCTGCATGCTGAACTAGTTCTGCTTCGGGATCCCTGTTGACACAGTTACATCTGCTATATGCTCTTTTGTCTCTGCATACAGGCTAGCACCAGAAATGTGCGTTTCCTTTCTTTACCGCATGGCACTAATCCTCCAGCTAGACGAAAAGCAAGGCATGATGCTTCTACAGGTAACAAACACGCTTTACTCTGCATACCATTCCAAAAGGATACAGGGGAAACCGGACCATTTGCCCCAAGAATTGTATAACAACATTCCCTAAGATATCCAAAGTTTCTTTAAATGAGTCATATCCCTGTCACCCATCTGTCTCTTCATGGTGTTTATAGGCACCAACTGTGATTATCTTCTCAGGACACCCAGAACCATAAGCCATTGTGTTACTCCTTTGCCTCAGCAAGGGAGTTTAGACTGTGTGTCAGCTCCCTGCCACTCCAGTCTATCCACTTCATCAGCAAACTCCTCGAGACTCTGCCACTCTGAACCTTGCCTTGCAGGTAACAATCAGTGAACCCCAGGTCCTGAGTTCTTCAGACACATCTCTCTGCAGTGTCTAATAATCCCTCTCACTGAACACTCACAGAAATTATTAAGTTCGCTGTCTCCAAATGGACAAGTGTACACAGCAGCCTGCTCGCTTGCTGAGGACTCACTCTTTACTTTGGCATAACAGCACTGAGATGTTTTATAGTAAAACAAAGAATAAGTTCATTAATAAACAACAAAGATATAAATGATACTGATCAGGAGAAAAAGAGACAAGTGAGGTTACAAACAAAACCAAACCACACAAAATACACTTCCTAGTGACTAAAGATGAATATTAGCAAGTTACAATTTTGGCCTAAACCATTTTCTCACTTAAGTCAAGTTACCAAGCTCCAGGCCCCAGAGGATCCACCTTTCACAAACTTAGAGGGAGCCATTCTCTTTCTTCCCTAAATGATGGAAAACTAGAATGTCTTTTGGTTTCCTTTCTATTTCCCAGAGTCCATTGTCTTTGCCTCAAGAGCCAAGAAGACACCTGGGGGTCAGATTTTGATGTGTCCCCTGGTGTGCTCACCAACCTGTTTCCTCCATCACTTGTTACCTTGAGTGTTTTGTTTACCTTATATGTGAACGTACTTTCACTGTCTATGGCTTACAAAGCTTGACCCAGAGAGAGAAATCTACATTCCTTTGTCTAAGGCCGTCTTCTTCCAAAACATATTTTAAGAACATATTTTGTGTATATATACATAACTCTTTATACACAACCCATGCATACATCACGTAATGATATTCATTATAGTGTGTCCATAGTTTTCAGAAAAGACTTTACATAATACACTTTTATAGTACAGTGCTATTGTGTACAATCAGTTGACTCAATTGCTTACTCTATAGGGCTCAATCCCCCAATTTCTGCCCTTGAGATGTCAGGACCCTGACTGTCACACCCACTACTGCAATATACACACTTTCCCAATGCAGCACACTTTCTTTCTTTCTCCTGTGTAGCCAGGGAAGGTAGTGCCTCTGTGCTCTTTGGAATTTTGCCTTCTTCTTATCGTGTCTGTGCAAAGCTGGGGAAAATACTTTATAAACTCCCTGCACCCCGGGGACATAAAGGCAAGGCATAATCTGCCGCAAAGCATCTAGTGTCTCTCTTCCTTCATCTCCAGTGTGATATACACTTTCTTCTTCTGCTTGGTATGCCCAGTAGCAGATCAGACCTATGTACTCTACATATACATAGTAGGATGCAGTTCTACACTAGAGTTTACTGTCTAAGTAGACAAGACAAACACTGGGATGGAGGGGAAACAGAACAGTGATGTAACTTGCTAAGGTCACATAGCAAGCTAGTGTCAAAGCTAGTAATGGAACCCAGGTTTCTTAACTCTGCAGCCAGTACCCTACCCATTAGGCCATGCTCCACTAGATACACCAGCCTGCTTCTGTTTACATATGAACTCCTGAAACATACTTTTAGGCTATTGAAAACTGCTATTCATTTTTGGCAAAATAAAAAAAAATCATGCAGTGAATGACATGGTATTTTTAATAATCTTTGTAGAAAAATAGTGAAAAGCCAAATGTTGCTTGTTTCCTGCATGTGCAAAATGATTTCCTCTGTGCCATTTCTTTTTTCCTATGAAACAAAAGGAAGTTTATATGATCTGTGCAAGGAAACGGCCCACTTCAGGTTGTGCAAATATCAGGTGCATAACACAGTATGGAACCCTTGATAAGAACCCGGCCAAAACCTTAAAAGTTACTTATTTCCAAACGGCAGATATAGAACAAGGAATATCAGTTCTGCTAAAAAGCTGTTACCTTTTTCAGTACAGCGGCCTATGACATGGGGATCTATTGCAACCACTTTTTAAAGGGCCTAATCCTTCCCTCATTGCTGCTATTAGCAAATCTCCCATTATTTCAGTGGAGGCAGGAGCGAGCCCTGAAGAGATGAATTTGGGACATACCCCAGGAACAGTGCAAACCAGCTATAACTGGACTGAGAATCTAGCCCAGGGCATATCGTTTTAAGGGTACTTTCAGTGAATTTCTGCAGGGAGTTTACAATAACCAGAAGCTTGTACTACCCACTGGTAACAATCAGGGAAGGCAAAATCAGCTTCAACAGAACGCTGTCGGTCAATGAGATACAAAGAAAGTTAGTCACTTTGACATAGATCCTGGGGCTTAGGCATCTAAATACACTTGAGGATACGGGGCTTTGGCTGCATGAGTATCCAAGGCAGCATGAGTAAAACGAAGTAACCAAATGTAAAATAGTGGTCGTTTTTTCTCATGTTTCACACAAGTAAGCATGACCAATATGTCTGACATTTTGTAGCACCAATTACCCCTCTTTGTGGCTATCTCTTATTATTTCCAGGCCTCTTTCAAAACTGAGAAAATTTTCTTCATATTGTCTATTTTCCTGGAGACAACTAAACAGGTGTTTACTTGCAGTAGGATATAATCTTTATTATTCTCCATATATTTTTGTTTATTTGGTGGTTCCTGTATTTTGCAGGAGTAATTGTGTAATAGTCGAGCTAATTTATTCTTACATATTCAGAGTTCAGATGGTTTCTGATTAATGAAAGAGCAGAGATTTGCTTAGTTAAATAAACAGGACAAGAGAGCTAGTTCACCTTAGTGTATGCAAAAGTTTTGCACCAGGGACTATGGAAGCGCCTAGGGTGCCAAAGGATGTGTTTCAAATAAGGAGAGAGAACTTTGAATTCAGGTAAAAAGGTTCATCCTCTGACACACCCAGGTTAATCAAAGGCCCCTGAAGCCAAACCTTCAGGTGCAACTGGTTCTTTTGGTCTTGTTAATTGCAGGTGGCCTGTAAGCCATCCTGTTTTCCAGTTGGACACCTCTCAGCAATCATTCAGTCCCAGATTGGGTTTTTTGTAATAACCAAAGCCATAGTTCTGAATCATCTGCTTGAATAACCTGCAGAACATTAAAATACAAGAATGAGTCTCTTATACCAGGGATAATACGACGATAGTAGCAGTGAAAGCTATTAATGTGGAACAGAGTATGTTCATTTATTAAGGTTTAAGAGTAAAGCAAAGCCCAATACAAGCTGCATTCTTTGCCAAAAAAAGTATTGTCCCTCTCACAAGAAATATAGTTATTTTAATTTTCCGTAATAATAAAATATATATTTTACTGTAGTAATTCCAATGTGACCTCTAGGATTTCAGCATAATGCTATAATATATTAAGTATTTTCTTTTAATTGTTCTTAATAAAATATTCCTCTCTCTCTCTCTCTCTCTCTTTTTTTAATCCCTTCTGTGTTAATGTCCAGGGGATTACAGCAGTGATTCAGATTCGATGATCTCCGTAATGTTCAGTCCACAGCTCCGAGCAGGCTCACTTGAAACAAACCGTCAGCAGCAGGAGATGGTTCCCATGGAGCGGTTGGACAGAAGAAATAAACTGTCAGATTTTGCAGGTCAGAGGGGAAGCCCAAGCAAGCAGGATCAAACAGCTAGAATAAGAAGACCGGCTTTAATGCCAAAGCCCCAGTTTGATCCAGTGTTTGAAGATGAAATAAATGAATATGAATCAGAAGAGGAGGAAGGGGCAGTAGCAGCATCAAGGCCATCAATCAAATGGGCAGCAGAGAAAAGAAATTTAAGACATTTCCACAAAGCCTCAAACCCCCCATCCTGGAAAAAATAGCAAAGTTCTTATATGAACCATAACTACAATTTTTATCTTGGGACCTCGGAACTAATTCTGATACCAGTTCCAAGCAGAGCGTGACAGTCATTAGAAGTTCAGTATAGACTCGGATGCTTGAATGCTCACATCAAGATTGTTTTCATGAAGCCACTGAATGGTTCAGTGGTCAATTACTACAGTATCTGCTGGAAGAGGATTGTACATTATCTTACTTACTGTACATATTCAAATACATGTAATTTCACAGATGGTATCACATACTTCTATATTCCATGCTATGCCTATGAGCCAGCAAAGCATTTAAGCATGTGCTTAAATTGAGCTCATGAGTGATCCCATTGACTTCACTGAGATCCCTCACATGCTTACAGTTAAGCACCTGCTGAAGTTCTTTTCTGGATGAGGACCTGTAGGTATAATTTATCACTGTGCTACATCTCTTACAATGTACTTCTGATTTGGTCCAACAAACACCTGATCCATAACATTTGGCAGTCACCGCTGGAAAAAAAAACACCCTCTTCCTTCTGTTCACAATTTGAAATAGTATTCATATGTTTAGAATGAAGCATATCTTCTGTGTTAAATGCATACAACGTCCTATTTGTATTTTTTCGCTATATGCATAGAAAGTATTCATCTTCCTTTACTATTACAGAGGCAATGGCACAATTATTAACAGAAGAATGATTCTGTCTCTTATACTTGCAATGAATAAGCAATGAGTACAATTCTGTATCTAAAAAGCCAAAAAAAAAAGAGTCCATTTTGTTGTATGAAACAAAAGGACAATTTTACATTGTAACTCGGGATAGATTTAAACCAAATCCCTAGATCAGATAATCCCTAAATTTTGGAAAAAGTTTGAGTCCAGAGCCGAACTTTATGACTGGCCCTATCTCTGTTGTAGGTAGTAGTAAAAGCATTGCCAGCAGATCACGGACAGTGATTATTCCCCTGTATTTGGCATTGGTGAGACTGCATTTGGAGTATTGTGTCCAGTTTTGGGCCCCCCACTACAAAAAGGATGTGGACAAGTTGGAGAGAGTCCAGCGGAAGGCAACAAAAATGATAAGGGGGCTGGAGCACAAGACTTATGAGGAGAGGCTGTTTAGTCTGCAGAAGAGAAGAATGAGGGGGGATTTGATAGCAGCATTTAACTACCTGAAAGGAGGTTCCGGGGAGGATGGAGCTAGGCTGTTTTCAGTGGTAGCAGATGACAGAACAAGGAGCAATGGTCTCAAGTTGCAGTGGGGGAGGTCTAGGTTGGACATTAGGAAAAAGTTTTTCACTAGGAGGGTGGTGAGGCACTGGAATGGGTTACCTAGGGAGGTGCTGGCCTCTCCATCGTTAGAGGTTTTTAAGCTGCGGCTTGACAAAACCCTGGCTGGGATGATTTAGCTGAGGTCAGTCCTGCTTTGAGCAGGGGGTTGGACTAGATGGCCTCCTGAGTTCCCTTCCAACTCTAATATTCTATGAACTAAAATCCTAGAGTCAAACAGCCCAAACTTTGGGAAAGTCCAGATCGGAACATGCTGGCTCAGGTCCATCTCTAATAACAATAGGACACTTTGCTGAATACGTAACAAGAGTTCTACTGGCATTCGTACTCAGGATCTCCACTGTGCCAGTATAAAAGCAGAGCAGGAAAATATTTGGAAATTCACCACATCCAGTAGTGGGGAGGTCTGCCACTAATCGGATCTGCTCTCACTTACTTACGAACATAAGAACGGCCATATTGGGTCAGACCATTGGTCCATTTAGCCCAGTATCCTGTATTTCTACAGCAGCCAATGCCAGGTGCTTCAAAGGGAATGAATAGAACTGGTAGCCATCACGTGATCCATCCCATCACCCATTTCCAGTTTCTGGCAAATAGATGCTAGGGACACTTCAAAGCATGGTTTTGTTCTCCTGCCCATCCTGGCTAATAGCCATTGAAAGACCTATCGTCCATGAACTTATCTAGTTCTTTTTTAAACTCTATTATAGTCTTGGCCTTCACAACATCCTCTTGCAAGGAATTCCAAGGGTTGACTGTGTGTTGTGAGAAGAAATACTTCCTTTTGTTCATTTTAAACCTACTGCCTATTCATTTCATTTGGTGACCCCTAGGTCTTGTGTTATAAGAAGGAGTAAATAACACTTCTTTATTATACTGGTCTCCACACCAGTCATGATTTTATAGACCTCTATCATATCCTCCCTTAGTGGTCTCTTTTCCAAGCTGAAAAGTCCCAGTTTTATTAATCTCTCCTCATGTGAAAGCTGTTCCGCTAATTATTTTTGTTGTCCTTTTCTAGATCTTTTCCAATTTTGCTATATCGTTTTTGAGATGGGGCAACAAGATCTGCATACAGTATTCAAGATGTGGTCATACTATGGATTTATAAAGTGGCAACATGATATTTTTTGTTTATTATTGATCCCTTTCTTAATGATTCCCAACATTCTATAAGATTTTTTGACTGCCATTGTACACTGAGTGGATGTTTTCAGAGAGCTATCTATAATGGCTCCAAGATCTCTTTCCTGAGTGGTAACAGCTAGTTTAGACCCCATCATTTTATATATACAGTTAGGATTATGCTTTCCAATGTGCATTGCTTTGCATTGATCAACACTGAATTTCATCTGCCATTTTGTTGCCCAGTCATGTGAGATCCCTTTGTAACTCTTTGCAGTCTGCTTTGAACTTAATTATCGAGTAGTTTTGTATCATCTGCAAATGTTTACTGTTTACCCCTTTTTACAGATCATTTATGAATATGTTGAATAGTACTGTTCCAAATACAGACCTCTGGGAGACACTACTATTTATCTCTCTTCATTCTGAAAACTGATTATTTATTCCTACCCTTTGTTTCCTAACTTTTAACCAGTTACTAATACAGGAAAGGACCTTCCGTCTTACCCCATGACGTCTTACTTTGCGTAAGATCCTTTAGTGTGGGACCTTGTCAAAGGCTTTCTGAAAATCTAAGTATGCTATATCTACTGGATCAGTGCTTGTTGGCCACATACCTGTTGATCCCCTCGAAGAATTCCAGCAGATTGGCGAGGCATGATTTCACTTTACAAAAACCATATTGATTCTTCCCCAACCAATCATATTCATCTGTGTCTGATAATTCTGTTCTTTACTATAGTTTCAACAAATTTGCCTGGTACTGAAGTTAGGTTTATTGGCCTGTAATTGCCGGAATTGCCTCTACAGTCTTTTTTCAAAATTAGCATCACATTAGCTAACCTCCAGACATGTGGTAGAGGAACTGATTTAAATGATAGGTTGAATATTACAATTAGTAGTTCTGCAATTTCACATTTGCGTTCCTTCAGAATTCTTAGGTGGATACTATCTGGTCCTGGTTACTTATTACTGTTTAATTTATCAGTTTGTTCCAAAATGTCCTCTAATGACACCTCAATATAGAACAGTTCCTTACATTTGCCAACTAAAACGAATGGCTCATGTTTGGAATTCTCCTTCACATCCTCAGCTGTGAAGATGGAGGCAAAGAATTCATTTAGTTTTTCCGTAACGGCCTTATCTTCCTTCAGTGCTCCTTTAGCATCTTGATTGTCCAGGTTTCTTGCTTCTGATGTACTTAAACATTTATTTGCTGTTAGTTTTTGAGTCTTTGGCTTTCAATTCTTTTTTGGCCTTCCTAATTATATTTTTACACTTCACTTGCCAGAGTTTATGCTCCTTTCTATTTTCCTCAATAGAAATGGACAGTGGAAAACTATAGGGTGTATTTAAGACCCTGTTGATATTTTTGTTGGCTTGGAAAAAACAAAACAAATCAAATCAAATTAAATTGGCATGTTATCCAGTTGAAATCGAAACATTATTTTAAGAGATCTCTTTGTACATCCATCTGGTATTTTCTTAACGTGAAGTGCAAGCTATCTAATTACCATTTCATACCTCTCTTAAGGTGAAATCCACTTTATCTCACAGAGATCACAGAAGGCCCCCTGAAATGGAACTATTGCAATGCCAGAGAGCAGCACAAATTCATAGAAGCCAGCTGCAGAGTCGGTGCATATGGGTACTATGCACTCCATGAACTCCAGAGACAGGTACGAAAATGGGATCAAGAGGATCAGCTGATTGGTTAGATGCAGCAAGTTGGAGAGACGCCTCAGGGACTGAGACTGAGGGGGTGGAGAGAAAGTTGGAGAGGGGTATAGTGAAAAAAAGAGTGTTCTCCTTGGAAAAATCTGTGAGATTCTGGGCAAAGAGAGAATCAAGGAAGAGAGTTTGAGATGAGATTATGTATAAAGAAGAACCATTATGAGTTGCACATGCAGCATTTCCCCTTTCACAAGACTTCATGTGGGCTCTCTGTGGGGATGGCTATATGGGGCCATCTCAAGGAGGGAAGTGGGGTAACTACTGTTATATGTTGGCAGCTGGGGAATGCACATCATCTGGCCACTGGTGCCATGGAGAGTACCTGGGAAAAAGGGATCCACAGAAATTGGGGATGGATTCAGGTGAGAATTTTTAAGAGTGTGCTTAAAATGTACTCTTGAATTCTATAAAACATTGAATTGGTCTCAAGCATTTACCGGCACAGCAAATGTGAGCAAACATTAAATTTCATACAAGCAGATATTTATTTTTTCTGATCTTTGTTTGCAAGTCTTTTAAAAATACAAAGAAAATCAGTGGAGAGCCTGAGAGAAGTCTCATCCTTTTTGTTTGTTTATTTCTAAGCTTTTATTATTCCAGAAATCAATGAGCCAGCTCCTCAGCTGTTGTAAATCAGTACAGAATTATTGAAGTCAATGGAATTACATCAGTTTAAAGATCTAGCCCCAAACCTGCAAAGCGCATTTTTAGTTTGCTTTTCTAGCAATTAGAAAGTAGCACTGGAGGAAATTTTTCTTACACCATTAGTAGCAGTTAATGGTTTAGTTGGCCATTAACCAAGAAGTAATACTGCAGATGCCCATGTAAAATACTTGCCAATAATTGCAAAGTTACATTATTATCTTTCATCATGGGCGTAAGGAATGTATTATGTTCTTCTGAAACACCAGACCATAATGGAAGAGGCTCAGCTGCACAAGAAGTAAAAAGGGAGAAAGCGCGAAGGTGTTTGCTAGAACGTTTTACAAACGAGCAAGTCAAGCCTGACATCATTTGCGTAACAAAGGTGGAGACTGGTGTTTTGATGCTCCATAATAAATAAGTAGGGCAGAGAGAGGCTGTGAAGGACCTTATAAGGTCTTGTCTGCACGACACATTCTTGTTGATAAAAGTGAGCTTTTGTCGACAAAAGCGTGGAGGTTACATAGTGCAATCCTCCTTCCACGGGCAAAACTCTCCTGCCTCACCGACGAAATAAAACCACCTCAATGAGGGAGGTAGAGCTTTTTTGTGGCAAAGTTATACCGGCAAACTGTCTGTGTAGACACTGCGCATGGTTATGTCACTGTGAATAGCCTCCAGGAGGTGTCCACAATGCCCATCCTGACCGGTCTGGTCAGCAGTTCGAACTGGTCTGCTCTGTCCCTAAATACACACACCTCCCCCTTTAAAGGCCTGGGAATTTTTGAAATTCCTCTTTCGTTTGCTCAGCGGGGATAGTTCACATTGCATCATCCCAGCTGACCACGGTGGCTCCATGCAGCAAATGGTAGTTCGCTTGAAGCGCGCCAAAGCTGTTGGATCTGCTGAGTACATGGGGAGCGGAGGCTGTGCAGTTGCAGCTCCACTGCAGCCGTAGGAACTGCGCCCCCTATGGTCAGATTTTTCATGGCATGTTGGAGAAGGGCTACAAATGGGACATGCATCAGTGCCGTGCGAAGATAAAGGAAGCAAACCTTTGCTCTGGTGCTGTGCCAAAGACCTGCCGCTTCCATAAGGAGCTGGACTCCATCCTCCGCAGCGACCCCACCTAATTGGTATTTAATTGGTATTTAATAAAAACCTACTCTCTGAAAGATCATCAAGCTGTGTTTGTCTCCTCCACATGGTGGTTGCTGCTGAAATTACTGCACAGTGGCAACTGGATCATTGGCAGACTACAAGTCGTGGTCAGGAATCATCATTTCCATGCAAGGCGGCAAGTTAACAAAGCATGGCAGAGTGCTGTATAGAAAGACACATTTCTGGGGCTTATTGTCAAAATGGTGCCACAAGGCCTCCCTGTTGCAAATAGCCCCCCATTGTGCCCCTCTAATAGCCCTGGTATCTGGTTGCTCAAAATCTGACACCAGGAGACCCTCCTCTGTGCTCCACCCTGGGGGGAGCTTTTCACTTTTAGTTTCATAAATATTATGGCGCACACAGCAGGCTGCTATGGTTCCGGGAAGATTTGCCTCATTTAGATCTAACCTGCCATAAAGGCAGCCCCAGCATTCTTTAAATCTGCCAAATGCAAATTCTATGATCATTCTGCACATGCTTAACCTATTGTTGAAGTGCTTCGTGCTGCTGTCCAAGTTTCCCGTATAAGGCTTCATGAGCCATGGGAGTAAGGGGTAGGATGGGTCCCCCAGGATCGCTCTGGGTATTTCAACATTCCCCCCACTGGAACCTTCTGGTCTGGAAAGAAGGTTCCTGCTTGCAGCTTTCTGTACAGGCCAGCAGCGTTCCTGAAGAGGTGTGCGTCATGCACCTTCCCTCTCCACTTCACGTTGCTGTCAGTGAAATGTCTCGGGTGATCCACAAGCACCTACAATATCATAGAAAACTACACTTTTCTATTGATGTAGTCCATCGCAAGATGGTCCAGGGCCAACATTGGGTTATACATGCCCTTTATCGCCCCACTGCAGTTAGGGAGTCACATTGCTGCAAAACCATCCACTATTTCATTCACATTTCCAAGGGTCACGGTCCTTCGCAGCAGCATGCGATTAATAGCTGTGCACACTTGCATTAACACAGCCCCAAGGGTGGCCTTCCCAACTCCACACTGATTCATGACTGACTGGTAGCAGTCTGGAGTTGCCAGCTTCCACACAGCAATCCCCATTCACTTCTCCACATAGAGGGCAGCTCTCATTTTAGTGTCCTTGCGCCACAGTGCTGGGATGAGCTCCGCACACAGTTCCAGGGGCGTGGCTTTCCACAACTGAAAATTCTGCAGCCACTGCTCTTCATCCTAGACCTGCACAACAGTGCAACTCCACCACTCAGTGTTTGTTTCCCAAGCACAAAAACGACAGTCCACCTTGTGCAGCTGCTCCATGAATGCCAAAAGTAATCTGGTGGTGTGTCTTTTTATGGCAAATGGCATCTGGTTCATGTTCAGGTTGGGAGGTCATGGTATACTGCATGACCATCTGTGATGTGTTCGTAACAGTGACCACAACAGTGGAGAGCAGTGCAGGATCCATCCTTTCAGACACAAATGGCAGGTGCACAGTAAACAAGGGCCATTGGAAAATGCCATGAAACGCAGTCGGAAACCTATGGATTGATGTGATTGGAAAAAACCCCAAAACTTCTGATGCACTGCGATCCACTCTGTCTTCCCACAGCCCTCGCTGCAGAAGGTGATGAGTTGCACAGTGGGGTAGCTACTCACAGTACACTGCGCTCACTGTCAGTACTAAAGCACCAGCTGTGGATGTGCTGTGTCGACAGAAGGAACATTTTGTGAACATGCACAATTAGTGCTTTTTGATGGTTAGCGTAACTTACATTGACAAAACTCTATGATGTAGACCAGGCCCAAGTGAGGACAAGTAATTTGTGTTTGATTCAGTAGAGAACAAGGAGCCAAGAGAGGGATGCAAAGAGAGAAGTGATATGCTTGCAGCAGCAAGATCAGAGGATAGTGATCTTTACAGCAGCATTTTGAATGGATGTAAGGGATGTAAGCAAAGTAAGGGCTGGTTTACATGAAAATTTACATCTGCCTAGTTTCGTCTCTTAAGGGGCATGAAAAATCCACGCCCCTTAGAGTCATAGCTATGCTGACCTAACCTCTGGTGTAGACTGTGCTAAGTTAACAAAAGAATTATTTCATTGACCTAGCTACCGGCTATCAGGGAGGTGGATTAAATACAGCAATGGGAGAACGCCATCCGCAGCTGTAGGGAATGTCTAAACTGAGGCACTACAGAGGCACAGCTATGCCACTGTAGTGTGGTGTAGACATACCCTAAGATTTCATTTGTCAAGGTCACATGAGAGGAGATTATAGTAGTAAAGATACAAGATAGTGAGGGCCTGGAGGAGACTTTTAGCTGTGTGGCCAGAGAAGAAATGTCCTGTCTTAGAAAAGTTCTGCAAAAAGAAGAAGCAAGGGTTAAAGACAGCCTGAATGTGGGGACGTAGAAAGAAGGCCAAATAAAAGATAAGTATGGCCAAGGTTAAGAGCTGTCCGTAGGGACTGAGAAAAGTGGAAGGGGGAGTGATTGGAGGGAAAGATTAGGAGCTCTGTTTTGTTCATGTTGAGCTTAAGCTGGGCATCCACGAAGAAATGTCAGAAAGGCTGAAATTTTAGTTTGGACAGTGGGAGTGAGGTCAGGAGTGGAAAAGTAAATCTATATCTTCTTCACAGAGAAGACAGTTGGGCTTATTTTTATGATATCTGATCATCCAGAGACAGGATATAAAGGGAGAAGAGGATCAATGGCATCAAAAGATGCTAACAGATCATATCAATACAGAGAGTCTAGTATCTGTCCCTAAGACCTTTTTTGTACTTCAACTGTGAGTGTAAGATCTCCCCCACATCAGGTATGTACTTGCATACCTAAATTTGATTTTCTTATGCATGAAAAATAACGACCAGAGCTCCCTATACTTTGCATCACAAAGGGACCAAATTCCATGGTCGCAATTCTTAAATTCTGCAAATTCTTTGTTAATGACAGAGAAACCTAATGGTTTGATCTTGGCCATAGTTTCACAACAGCTTGAAATGATGAAATGGGAGCAGTGCTCTTTTGGAAATCTGGTCTGTAGACTATCCCGTAATTTAGTTCAGGGTGTGTAATAGGTTTTTCATCCAAAGAATCATGGAAGTGCATGTAATAGGAATATATCATTTTAATCTAAAACAGAACAATCTGTCCTGATAAATTCTCATTGTGGTTCTTTGCTTTTTGAGAAATTCCTACTGAGATAAAATAGGGCCATTTAGTGTTATCAGTTTTAAAGCATTGAAATACCTGCTTGATGGCCTGACTTGGCTCACAATTTACATGATTTTAAAAAGTTAGTGAGGTCAGCTAAGGAAACAGTCCGAAATGTTAAACCTGTTCGAAAGAACATCAGTTTCCATGGATATGGTTTTTGAAAGTGAATTGGAATTTTTACTGAGGTGGCTACCTAAACAATCACTGTAACATACATCTGACATCACCTCATGTTTTGCTTTGTACATGGTACATTTGATTTGAGGCTCAGGCCCCATTCAAGTCAATCTGCTTGCTAGCTTCAATGGAAGTTTTGGCTCAGTGAGGATTTCAAAACCAAGTCTTTGTAGAACAGTTATTGCACTAATTTATATAACTTAATAACACAGAATGAAAATCATCGTCATGTAATGGGCTCGCAAATGGTCTACTTAAGTCCAACTATGGTTTTGGCTTGTAACGGGAATGAATTCACTCTCAGGGCACAAACCTCTCTATTTTTTTTCCCCAAAGATAACCTGTATTTAAAGGTCATGAAAAATTTCACTGAATAAAAACGTCACAAAAACAGGGAGACAGAGTATTGCCAATCCCCTGTGCTGAAAATCATGTCAGCCTGCCCCCCCAAAACCATTGTCTTCAAAATAATTCAATTTTAAAACAATAATAAATGTTAATTTCTTTGCCTTCTGTTTTTTAAGCTTTTAGAATGTTTTCAAGCTTTTCTCTGCAATTACAAGGACAAAAAAACCTCACTCTTTCTTTTAAAGAAAGAAGAGGTTTTTATGGAATCACATGACTGCAGAAGCTGAGGCTTTAAGAAAAATACCAAACATTGTGAGATTCCTGAGAAATTGCATGAGTTGGTACCACACATTTAAAATGTTTTTATTTTGAATATTTTCAAGTGTCCTTACTTCATACTTACATTACTTTCACTTTTTTATCTGCTGACTTGCATAGCAGTCTTAAATTAAGTTAAAAAGGGTTAGTGTAGCCATGTTGGTCACAGGATATTAGAGAGACAAGGTGGGTGAGGTAATATCTTTTATTGGCCCAACTTCTGTTGGTGAAAAAGGGCTGGTCTACACGGCCAGCGAAATTCCTAACGTCTACCTACCACGACATCCTCACTATGCTGCGCCAATGGGAAATGCCCTCCTGTCGACGCAGTGTTAATCTTTTTCTGGGGGTGGATTTATTCAGTCAACTTCTGGATCAATGGAGCAGGTCTCCATTGCAGCTCGATCGATCTCAATATATCACTGTCAATATAGACATATCCAAAGACAAGCTTGTTAAAAAGTTAAAAAGGGGGATAATCTATCTTCTTGGTTGTATGTGCTTTTCCCCCTATTTGGATAAATAATGCTAGCATTTTTAGTTGCAAAACAGACTGTAATTAAGAATTTTGAAATCAAAGGTGGCAGGTAATATGAGTAATAGACTGGCCCAACTAAAAGGACTAGGAAGCTATGGTGCTAAATTGCCTAGTTTATTTGTTTTCTTCTGAGACTCTTTCTCAATCTTAATTGCAAGTGAAACTCATTGTAGGTTTGGTTTCACTGGTGTAAAATTTCAAGAGTCAACATTAGTTCTTGTTTATTATAGTTCACTCCTTTTCCTTGAGCAATTTGGATTCTCTTTACCCAAGAAGGAGACACAGTCTGAAAAAAAATAAGTTGAGGCCCAGATTTTCAGCAGTGGCCTCTCTTTTTATGAGTGCAATTTTGGATCAGCAATATCTGTGATCATATTTTTATATGATCATATTTCAATGAACTGTGGGCACAAACAGTAACTTGAAATCTAACTGGCTGTTTGCAGCCACAGACCAAATAGTTAGACTTCTAGCTAACATTTTTCTATGAACATATTTATCTGTTGAATAAAACATTACCACAAGATATTTTAAATTAATCTGCTGTATCACTATCATTGTATCACCACTGTATCACTACTCAGCTGCTAATTCCAGGGTACTGGTAGCCGTTGAGCCAGACACCTACTGTTGATCTTGGCTTTACAATATTATCAGCAATGATAAGAAGTCATGAATATGTAGGGTGATCCTATAATGAATGCCAAACTGTACTCAGTTAATGAGAAGAGTGAACTACGGTTTTTGGCTCCAAATCAGATATAACAGAGTCAAAAATGACCGGTCGAATATCATATAGGGAACCCTGGGGTATATGACATGGACACTCACACAAAAAGCAAAACACAACCTTCACCACCTTTATTAATACAATTAAAAGAGACAAGAAAGCTCCAAACCACATAAGCAAATAGCAATGATGGAGTATTAGAGAAATCTCCACAGTTATTCCTTGCATAGCACATGCTCATAGACCCCTTTCTGCTCTGTTTGCCTCGTCTCAATTTATGCCAACTTTTCTCTTAAGCAAGCTATTCCCAGTTCTCCAAAATCTAGGATGACCATTGGGCCACTTTACCTATGCAAAAGGTCACAGACTTATGCTTTACTTATGACAGTAGTTTTCAACCTCTTTTCATTTGGGGACCTCTAAAAATTTTCAAATGGAGGTACAGACCCATGTGTAAACCTTAGACAAAGTCTGCAAACCCCAAGGTGTCCAGGGACCACTGGCTGAAAACCACTGACTTATGCTAATTTGCTTAAGAAAATGTTTTACAGAATGCAGACCTGTGAGTTCCTTACATTACTGCTAAAAGAAATAAAGCTAAACTGGCCCTAAGGGCTAAAAATAACATTAAGTATTCCTCGTTGAAGTAAATACGATCTTCGTTTTTAAAGTCCTCTTACAATAAAAGCAATTACTCTTTAGCTAGTTAAGTTTGTCTTTACTCCAGGCTGTTTCCCATCACAAAAAGCTTTCATTGGGGTCCGTTCTCTGGGAAAAAAACCAACCACCTGTGAATGAATGTGGAGACTGTGTATGAAAGGTTCTGCTTGCTGAAAGCAGGCTTACTCATATCCCCTTAGACCCACCAATATATACAGTGTGAGTAATACACGATTAACAATAATAGGACTTTGAACTTGCATTGCACCTTCAGCCAAAGATCTCAACATATTTTCCAAAGACCAGTTAATTTAGAGTCCCAGAACCCATGTGAGTTAGGCAAACATTAATATTACTATTGTCATTTGAAGGATGAAGAAATTTGAACAAAGAGAAAAAGTGACTCACATAATAATTGTACAGTAGAGCCAAGAATAAAACCCAGCACCCCTCACTCTGTGACCCCAGAGCCCTCTTTCACCTGAGGCATTAGGTGACTGAAACTTCTATCATCAGGTGACTGAAATTTCCTCAGATGAACAACAGCAATGGACTGAAACTGTCCTTATTCTCAGCCCAGAAAGTGGAAGAACTTGAATGGAAAAGATGTTTGTAAACAACCTGGAGCCAGTGAAACACATTGTCTGTTTAAGAATGTTTCATCTCCTACAGTCCAAGTTAAAAGAAGATATTTGGACAAAAACAATGTGCATGGGGTGATTTTGGGTTATGCTTTTACACCAGAAAAGGATGTAAACCTATGTACCCATCTGAAGCAGTGATACAAATAATAAATAAAAATAATGCAGCATGCCAGGATGGACCTTACCACGTGGGTGCCCTGGGTTTGCTTTTATTATTTCCTTATGAGGTCAGGTGTCCTCTTGCAACTTTAGTTTGTCACTAAGTTTGGCCTGGGCCTACATTTGAAAATTTGGAATGACAGAGCTATATTGCTCAGGAGTGTGACAAATTCCCACGACTGAATGACCTAACTATGCCAACCTAATTTCTGGTGTAGAAGCAGCTGAGGTGACAGAAGAACGCTTGTGTCTACTTAGCTATCAGCACGCAGAGAGGTGGTGCTCCTACAGCAATGGAATACCCCCTTCTGTTAAAGTAGGTGGGATCTGCACTATGGTGTTATGCCGACATAACTATGGTTGCATAGCTAGGCTGATCTAGTAGACAGGGCCTTTGAATGCTACCATTCTCACAATTGTGTTGTTGCAAATTAAATCATTGGTTCCCCTCAGGATGTGCTACAATATTTTTGCAAACACCAATCCCCTGTGATAGACTTTCATTTCAAGCATAGGCTTGCTAAGAAAATAAAGCACTGAAAGCTGTATGTTTCTCTTCTGATCCTCCACTGAGAAGCTAAGGTCTCTGAATGGTATTTAAATGAAAAGGTTCTCATGGTATTTAAATGAAAAGAAATTATAAATAGAAAAAACTTTTTATGCACCAAATATATTTTACAGATGACTGCAGTTGTCACATTTAAAACAATTAAAAGGAGAAAGAAAGCATTTCCCTCTTCTAAGAAGTATTTACAAACCAAATACAGACATACAAGGAGGGTTACATTTTTTTTACTTCAGTGGAAGACAACAATATTATTCAAACTAGCCACCCTTCCCTGTACCACCTGAGTTTAGTGGCCTGATGAGAAAAGGTGGGTACATTCAGAATAATGACTGATCTCTGTTGACAGAAAAGCTGTATAATTTGATCTCTGATATATGTTCGTGTGCAAACACACACCTACCAGACACGCCAACAAAACTGAATGTACTTGTAAGGAAAAAGAGAAGTGAAGAATTTGCATCAAATGTACTTATTTCCTGGAGTCTCAGATTGAATCTCTTTTTACCGGTGTGGTCTAGTGGGCTGGGCCGCAGAATAGGAGTAAGGAAACCTGAATTCTATTATTGGATCTGCCAGTGACCAGAAGTGAGTCCTGATGAAGTCCAGTCAGCTTTCTGTGCCTCTGTTTCCTCATCTGTAAAATGGGATAATGATATCTTCCTTTAAAAGTGTTTTGAACTCTACAGATAAAAAGCAATATAGAAGAGCTAAATATTTTTATTAGTCCACCAATACTGTTTGAAAAGAACATTATTATCCTGCTTGTAGAAAATGAGGTGTTTACTTCTGTGTAATCAATACATGCAGGAAGAAAAGTAATGGTTGTTGTAACAATTGATCATCATGGCTTACAATTGCAATGCACTTTGTTTCTAAAGCAGTCTCCGACTGCATCTTTGTTTGGCTCACTCTGTTATAGTGGGGCTATCAGCTGCAGTCTCCAACACTCACATTATTGCTGGATCAAATCAATCTTTTGGTTTAAATTCCTCATTGTCGATCAATAGGTATCCCAAAAATCTCTTTCTTCATGCAAACGCAGATTCAAATTCAGCTAAAATGGTTGCTGCCAAACTTACTAGTCAAATCCTGCCATTTGGACTGAGTTCCTTCTTTGGTGGTCCTTCAGAAACTTTCTCCCTTTTTTCTACCACCCTACTGAGAACTGTCCCTGTGAAACACCTTACACTCACCTGACGTATTAAGAGGCAGACTGAAGATGTAAACCCAGCACCAAGATTGGAAATACAGGCACCGTCTCCATCCAGGGGGAAAGGGATGGGATACACACAGATACAAGACACATACCCAGCCAAAACCAGAAACACACATTTATCAGTCTTTCTATGAAATGTACCCACTTCAAAAGCTGACCAGCGAATCCCCTTTATTTTAAGAGGGTTTTTTGCTAATATACTTTTTTCACTCTTGCCTTCTGTGTCTTTTTCTGTAGCAATCTACAAAGCCTAATCAAAGTTAAATGAGAGCCCTACATTCTCACATTTTATCTGCTGGAAAAGGAACGCTTTTAGCAGAGAGCAAAAATGCTGCAGTGACCTCTGTTGATGAAAGCTTAGCAATGCATTCAAAAAGTGGTTTGGTTGCAACCACAGAGAAAAGGCTGACACATTCAAGTTCTCCAAATGGGACTAAATAGGAACAAAAGTAACTTTTGTGAGGAATGAATGACTTTCAGGCTGTACACCAGGAAGACTACTTCCCTTCACATTCTCTTCTTCACCACCTGCAGAAGGGATTTTTTTAAATTTCCTAGCTTCTTGCCCTCCCCAATCTGGAATTTAAAAAAAAAATTATCAAAGGTAGGTGTTGAGGAACGGCATAAGATAGAGGGGGAAGAAGGGTTTATATAAGTGGACGTAGCACACTAGGAAAGGTGATTTTTTTTTTTACAGTGTAGTAGATGATATTAAACTAACTATTATGTGATTCTAGTTTGGTAGATGTGGCAGCCTGTCATACCATACTCCAGATGTTTTGAAGAGAAAAAACTTCATTAGGCTGCCTGCAAGTTACAGAGTCACGTATCTCCATGAGCTATGGTGCCTTTATGATCAAGAACCCAGGAAATCTCTTTACTGGCTGAAAAGTCTAATTAAGCAGCCGGGGACTTAGGCTCAGACCCAACAATGTATTTAGGCACCTAACTAATAAACGGGAGTTAGGGACCTAAATACTTTTGAAGAACTGCATCTTAATGTTTAACTGTATGCATGGGAGTAGGCCCACTGAAACCAAGGCATTTAGGGACTGATCTGGCATCATTTAAGCTATTGGCAGTCTGACCATTGATTTCAGTAGGAGAAGGAGCAGGGCCTATGTATCTTGCTGCATCAAAGCCCAAGACCCCCCTCCTTTGCAAAGACTAATGCATGTGCTTAAGTTTGCATGTACATATGTATTTGCAGGATCCGGGTTTTAGATTATAAACCCAGTCCAGCACAATGAAGCCTCAATCATCCATGAGATCCCTGGGCACTACCATAATACACATAACTACTAATACCTAATAATCACCTGACAATGTTAAGTCAAAGCCTGACCAGGACAAATAACTGAGGTTTCTTTTATATGGGAATTTAAATTTGTTAATGTTGTCACCAAACCACTAGTTTCTTTTATTTAATTATTTGGAACAAGAGCGTTGCCTCTGGATCCCTGTCTATAGTAGATGACATTACTGAGGATCAGTTACTATTAAGTTAAACCATTCTGGTTATCATCCTTCATACCTGTGAATAACTGGTGAAAAAGTTAAGGAGGAGTGAAAAGGAAAGGGTTATTCCTATCTGTAATAATGAAAGTTATGGGCTACTGTAGGTACCACTAAAGTGTCCTTTTGATGTATATTAAAATAAGAAAAATTACTTATTAATTAATTTCACAAACATGACAACTGTATGGTAAAGGTGCATATTTAAGAGACTTATTTCCTTGAGCCTTACTAGGCAGTCAAAAAAAATCAGGATAGGCAAAAAGTTACCGTTCCTTTATCAAATTTAACTTGACTATGTCACACATCCTGCATATTTTATGGTACTGTGTATAAATAACAAGAAAACCAAGAACAAACTATATTGTCTGTCTACCTGTCTATCTACCTACCTCCCAGATTTATCCTGTTGCCTCATCACCATAGTATCTGAGCACTTTCCATTTAAAATCAATTTCAGTGGCAAAGTCCTTAGTGGACTTCATGGAGGCTAGGTAAAACTCTGGGAGTTTCTTTTTAGTTTCTTTGGTTTGTCTCATTTTGGGGGGGGGAGGGGAGGAGGGTGGTGGGAGAGGTGATGGTGGTGGTGTCTGTGTGAAATGCACACAGGTAGGGTGATCAGATCACAGCACACACATTTCTCACCATGTTTTTCAGGAAATGGAAAGTCTATTCAGTTCCTATTCTGAAGATGCTACGTAACAATAGTGGGTGGAGGGAACATCCCATTCTCAAATGGTGCTGCGATTTTATATAGCATATATCATTAATATTGCAGGACGACATTTAATTTTTAAATTGATTACCATTTTTTATTCTAAGTGCACATTTCTAATATTGCCCACAAATAAGATTTTTGCATTTATTTCCCTTGTTTGTTTTTCAAAAATAAGGAAAAGAAAAGACTAAAAGTTTTCCCTGGCTGCTTTGGGGTTCACTTGTGACTCTCCAAGTGTGTGTGGCAGTCCAAACTCCTCCTACATAAAATCTGTCCAACCACACCCCGAGTTAGAACCCAACCTTTCTGCTTGAGGACGGTTTTTAGCTAAACACTGACCATTATGCACGTTTGCAAAAGATGCCCATGGAACTTGTATACGTGGGGCCAGATCAATTCTTTCTAGTGCAATTTGTACATCTTTTTTCATTCCTGATCTGCTGCATCTCAGGAAAGATTCAGCTGCGGCGGGGGGGAGGAGGGAAGATGGTAACACTTATTCCATGGATTCTGCCAGGGGATGGAAATTTTTCGGGAAGTTCCAGAAGCGACCTCCCAGTGGTGGCTGCCTAGACAATGTGAAGAATTGGTATATCCCCTCTTAACCCTAATGGCTTAATGCCTTCCCTGACACTAGT
The DNA here is from genome assembly GCA_007922155.1 of Mesoclemmys tuberculata. Taxonomy (NCBI): domain Eukaryota; kingdom Metazoa; phylum Chordata; order Testudines; family Chelidae; genus Mesoclemmys; species Mesoclemmys tuberculata. Next base: position 1,380,519 of record ML675618.1, read on the forward strand.
CATCTTTGGATTGTCCAGGCCTGTTGGGAGCTCTTCACAGGTGGGGAGGTTTGGGTCTCCTTGCACTTCTGCAAACCCACTCTTAGTGGAGGCTAAAACTCAAATATCATCAAAGCATCCTGTGATGGTGGTGTCTCAGGATATTGTGGAAGAGGGCTGATCCAGCCCTTTTGCTCATTGTTTGAGTAATAGCTGAAAGAAGGAGACTAGAAACAGAATGCATGAAACCTTTTCCCATTCAGTTCATAGTGTCCACCTGCATTTCCAGGATTGTTATATTTCAGCAGGCTCCATCTTTGTGTTTCCTGAGAGGTGATTGTTACTAGAGTTATACCCAAGAGTTATCCCTAATGTAACAAAATGATACAGGACAAAAGCTTGCTACCTGTTAGTCTTTTGCTGCTAAACTTGAAGTAGTTTCTACTGCAGCAGAAATCATAGTTCAGAATAATTGCTTTTGCGCCTTACTTTGGTTTTCATGCCTGACTAATGACACTTGTCCAATTCAAACACTTCAGGCTATCTCACTGTTTTGCACAGATATAACACAACTGATACCAGTACAATCACTCCTGGTTTATACTGTAATAAATAAGATCACAATGAAGCTGATTATCTGACAAAACTGGAACTTAGCCCCAGGAAGAGATCGTTATGGCCATTAAACGATTAGAACCTGCCTTAAGGTACAAACTATCTGGAAAAAGCTGACGTAGGGTAGACGTGTAGTCTCCTCTCTCCAGGATCAGAGGTATTGTTTTAATCTTCCACTGGCATTTTACAGACTACTTGGAAAATGAACGATGGATTCACTGATCTATGTACACAGCACACATCTATAAACCCTTCTCTTCTCAGAGGCAACTGTACAGAATGGTTGGAACTGCCCATTAACAAACAGCTTATAGTTCTTCTCTGCGGTCTGAGCGTGATAATTCTTCCTCCTGTGTTCTTTTCATCCACTCCCCAAATACTCCTGAGTACCTCCTCCATACTCGGACAGCTCTGCCCAGCAGCCCGCTAGGCCCCAGCAAAATCCTCTCTAGATGGAAAAAATATAGTTCTCCGCCTCCAATCCCAGTCCTAAGAATTAGCATGCATTCCTCAGTTTATGCAGTGCATTCTTTCCACAGGAGGTATGAGATGCAATGTTGCTAGGGATGGGCTTGCAAAAATAATGAACGTTACAGGTAAAGAGCATAGCTGCCCCACCTTTTTTTCCATGACATAATGTGCCATGAAAGACAGTTGTGTAAGGAAGTGATCAGGACAAGTCTAACTATGAGGAAATATAATCCTGCAACTGCTGTAATACTATACTGGCATGGCTTCCCCTGAGTACAGACAGGCTGTTTTATTTGACAAAGGGCATATTTTTACATCAGCTAACTTCCTTTCCCACTAAATAGAAAGATCAATGAAGGTAGAGATTTTCACAGCAGTGCAGGGAATTTAGACAGAGACTATCCCTGAACTTTAAGACAACCTGAAATGTTGAGCTCCACAAAGAAGCAATGAATTTATTTACTTTCCAAACAAATATTTAAAATAGACCATACCAGCACCAACTTCTTTCAGGGTGTGTGCTTGTGTTATTGTCTACTATTACCATGTGTTTTCTTAGGTGAATAGTAAGATGGGAAGCATTGTCACACCTGGTCCTATATATTTTGTTCAATTAACTTCCCTGCTGCTGGTTTCCCCCATTATGGGCCAGATTTGTACGGAAACCTCTGTCCAGCCTGGCTTTTCTATGAGAAACATTTACCCCTGAAAAAAACTCATCTGTATTTTGGTCCCTGCTCTTAGCTATGGGATCAAAGCTACCTACGATCTATATTATGTCTTTTAAATGCTTGACATTGGGATTAAATACAGAATTTTGCCAACTAAATTGTAGGAATTGGGTCTGTACTAAATAGCGTGTTCAAAAATGCAAGTGTACATTCTCTGGGTACTAACTACATATACATACACACACACACAAGCGATGGCAGCCTTTTAAAACTTGACTGTATGAAAGAATGCTAACTAGGATTAATTACAAATCAGGATACATAAAATATAACAATGTGTGAAATTCGTGGCTAGCAGACCATACAAAAGAATTATATATCCAGTACATACAAACTACATTGAAATAATTAAAACTAATATGCCAGAAGCATCAAACCCAATCTATTGTGAGTAGCCAGGTGAAGGGGGTAGAATATGAATGAACAACAACTTCCATAAAGGTTCCAATGAGGCTGGTGTGACAGCTCATTAGTGGCCTCCCCCGAAAAGATCTGCTAAACCTAGGTAATCTAACCTATATTCCATCTCGGGTGTCTAGAGACTGATCCAAAGCCCACTGAGATCAATGGGAGCCATTCCATTGACTTCAAAGAGCATTGGATTAGGTCCGCATAATTATCATCTCACCACTTTCCCTGTGATGTCACTATCTCCAGTTTGTTTCTATTGCAATAATCAATCTTTATCTCTTTTGCACAGCTTTCCATTTATTTATGCACTTTAGAGCTGGCCACAGTTTGTGTGTGCCTGAAAGCTTCTATCATGTAAATTTCACATTGAAGCCTTTTTGTCCTTCTGAAAGAATTTGCCAGGTTTTTATACTGAGTTTGCTGCATTTATTGTCTTTCACGTTACTCTTTGGAGAAGTCTATTTAATAATTAAAAACTTTTACAGTGACTTTGTTTTAAATAGCTCTGGCAGGTAGACTAAAAGAGGTGGGTTTCAATCCTGCTCCTACTAAAATCAATGGCAAAACTCATATTGACTTCTCTTGGAGTAGATTCAGGCCCTGATCTGCAATGGAAGGTTGTAACTAACCATCCACCTCAAAAGAATTTCTATATTTATTTTTGTAACTGCTGGGTGCCCCATTTGCTAGGCATTGTACAAACACATAGAAAGAGACAGCTTTTGTCCTGAAGAACTTACAGTCTAAATAGACAAGACTGACAAAAAATGGGAGAAACTATTATCCCCATTTTACAGATGAGAAAGTGAGAGACTAAAAGTGAGAGACTGAGAGACTAGACGACTTATCCAAGATCACACAGGAAGTCAGGGGTAAAGCAAGAAAGAGAATCCAGATATCTTGAGTCCTAGTCCAGGGCTTTAAATATAAGACCAACACCTCTATCTTGGCTCCCATTCACGAAAGCACTTAAGGATATGCTTGAACTTAAGCATTTGCTGCTAGTTAATCCTGTGTTTAGGTGCGTTCCTGAAAAGAAATGAGTTTATAAACATAGTCATTATATTTTTCTTAAAATCTGCTTGCTGCATGTAGAATTATATATAAAGGACTTATTATACTATAGAGAAATTGAATATTAATATATAACTATGGGTTATATGTATTAGGCTGAATTCTATTGGCCTCTTATTGGGTTTGCTGCTAATTAGTTTTTCTTGTAATTTGGGCTGGGCATCTAATGCTTTGGGTAGGCACTCTTTTTATTTTTGTGTATAAATAAAATATAAATGACAAATAATGACTTTTATATCTTTTTTTAGGAATTGTGATTTTGCTGAAGTAAATTGAGAGTTATCGTTGTAAACCGAGGGAGAAGCTAATTGCCACAGGATGCATTTATTTATTTAGGTATTAGCATTTGACATGGGAATGGCTTCTATCCATCCAGAAAAAAACACATCAATCCATTAAAGACCTGATTAGCCTTGCAAAATCAGAATGGCATATTTGAAAGACGCTTTGTAACCCTTTGAAAAGGGTACATTGTCACTATACTTGGCACACTCCAATGACCTATAAAGATCAATAATAAAAGGATAATATCAATGCATAGCAACATGGGGCCTGATCCAATTCTCACTGAGGTCAATGCAAAGACTCCCATTAATATAAATGGGTGTGGGATCTGGTCCATGAATAATAATTGGCTAAATCCTGAGATTCTTACTCAGGCAATCTCCTACTGAATTCCCCCAGTGAGGTTTGAGTATAAATTGAGTAAGGACCTTTGAATGAAAGGAAGTCTTAAGTTAGTCCACTTGTCAGACTACAGACTGCACTGCTAACCATACCATATGTCTGATGGCCCTAAAGAATTACAAGCCGAAGTCATTTTAACCATCACTACCTAGTTATCCCATAATTCTGAAAATTCCCCTTTCCATGGGTTGTGCTATGAGAATGGGGTTGTATCTATATGTTATGTTGGAACAATACTAAAGAGGAATAATTTCTAGTGAAAACAATGTATGCAAGATTGAGTAAAGATAAGAGTAAACTCCCACCAAGGTACATGGAAAACCTGTAATATACATATTGTCATCTGTCAGTTCAACGATAGCCTGAGATGAACTGTTAATAGACTTCACAATAGCATATTAACCCTCGATTTGAAAACACACAATGACGTAAGAATTATATGTAGCAGGCACTTAAATCTGAACATGTAGTCTAGAAATTTGGTAGATAGAAACCATCAGTTTGGCAAGATAAGGGCTTAAAAAGCTAGAAGAAATAAAAATTAAACCATGAAGCTGCATATTTTCAACACCTTAACAAAAAGCTGCATTCACTCTCAAAATGGATTCTTGTCAGGTAATTTTCTTGTTTATGTAGAAAACATACGCTCACCTCATAACCTCTGATAGCATGTACACTTGTGACATACAGTCAGTTAACTATGTGATGGCTATCAAAGGTAGCAATTCACAAGCAAATTCTTAATACAAGAGTATTCATCTTGAATCAAAAATCCTTCCTAATTTTGGGGCTGGATTCTGCTGCCATTGAAATCAGTGGGAATTTTCCAGTTTCAGTGGGATGTTTGTTTAATTCTGATTGACTGTGAATGGCAGCTGGGCTATGGCATGATCTACATACAGTACGTCAGAGAAAGGAAATGGAATTTCAAGTTGCCACAGCTAAGAATCTTCCTTATATAGATAGATCAATGGACTAACTGTTTCTGGGCACTTCATTAATTATACTACTTATGCTGAGCTGTGGGGCTCCACCTTACTTAAACATTGCTATCTTAAGTACCATCTACTTACTTGTAAGCTTTAGCTACAGTATTATTCTAGATGACTTTGATGGTTCCAGTGTTCACTTATAATATACCAGGGAAATGAATTGCCAGTACAGTAATAAGAATATTTTATCTGACTTTTCTTCTTTAAAGAAAAGTGAAAGGGTAGTTTTTAAGATAAAATAATTTGGATTCTAGTGATATGAAACTTAACTACATAAGACCAGCCATACTGGGTCAGACTAGCTGGGTCCATCTAGCCCAGTATTCTGTCTTCTGACAGTGGCCAATGCCAGGTGCTTCACAGGGAATGCACAGAACAGGTAATTATCAAGTGTTCCATCCCGTTGGCTCTACAACTTACGCTATTCATGGTTGGAAAGAAACTCTTGAAACTTATTTAAAAAATAAATTTTAAATGCCTTAAAACAAAATGTACAGAATAAGTTATCACAGAACTGATTCAGAGGAAAAACTCAAGACTGTAATACCATAGCAATGATGTTTTTAGCAATATAATCCTGCACTGTTTAAAAGTAAACAGAACGATTAATTTTCATCATAAAAATGAACTGCATCATTTGCCATGGCGTGCTATCCTGTACATCCTTCATGCTCAGAAGCACTTCTTGCCACATATAAATAGGAAGGGCCCAACTTAGTTATATTGATTCAGATGAACTCATGCTACAGAAGGTAGAATCAGGCCTTAGACTGTGTTTAACAAGTAAAGTTTGATAAAAATTGGCATTTTTTAACCCTCTGTCTATATCTTATTAAGGCTGGATCTGGGTTTAGACTATGTAGCTGCACAAGGGAGAAAAAGAGAGTTAACCCCCCGCCCCTCTTTGCATGACCTATCCTGTTCTTGGGTCCAGGAAGTTAGGAGAAATCAAGGTTACTACCTGCATCCTTCCTTCCTAAATCTGGTGGGTGGGAAGTGGCTGGGAAGGGGAAGAGAATTAGTGTGTGGGGGAGGTGTTGGCTCCACCATTTCTCTTGTGGGTCAGAGTAGCTGAATGAGCACAGGGTTGGCTAGGAATAGGCTACAGTAGATCTGCTTAAATTAAAAAAAAAAAAAAAAAGCTTTCAAATATTTTTGTGAGGATTTTTTTTGAAAATGTTTATAAAATAAAGTTCATCAAATTTTTGAAATGTTTTGTCCACTCTATTAGCTCATTAAAAAACAGTAACTTTTTTTTCCAGAGTTTTTTTTTACACCAGAAGAGAAAAATCTGTCAAACTTTTGACAATGAAAAGTTTTTCCAACCAGCTCTTGCTATCAATAATATACCATCCCACCAACATGAAAGGGGTGCTGGTAGGGAATTGTGCCTTAGAGAGATGTGACTGATTAACATGGCCTCCCAAGGTTAATCCTGGGGTGAGGCAGCTCCCATACTACTCTGGCCTAATAGCCATATCGAGCCTGATATCTTTTAAACACCGCCATGGTTGAAAGAAGGAGCAGAAAATATCCTTGTTACCGTAATCTCTTGCAAAAGTAATGAATATGTCCAAAGATGAACTGGAAGATAAATAGGCACATAATATTAAAGTAAGCATTTCTGCTTTTTCTGTAGTGATCGGTCTCGTACTAATAAAAAGTGACTGTATTTTTCAGACTAAGGTTGGGGACTCTGTATCAGAGATCAATAGACCACTAACAATCCTGCTGCAAAGAAGAATTTTGCTGTTTAAACATTAAACATTTCGATCAAATATTAAACAGGGATGTTCTTATGATTGCTAAAACACCATTAAGCAGAATGGAGGCCTGTCTGTAGTCTCTGATTTTGGGCCCATTCAGAATGTCACCAACAATGTCATTTCCCATCTGTACAGTGATGTAACTGGGTAGCAAGTACTTAAAGGATGCTCACTGGGAAAAACAACAACTACAGCAACAGACCTTCTCCCAACTTTGTCAGCGCTGCTACGAGCAGAATGAGTGCACTTTTCATTCAAGAAATGGAAAGAATGCACTTAGGTATTGTACTTCCTGGTATATAAGCAATCTTATGATATTTGAAACTTTCCTTGAACAGTTACTACTGTAGTAGTTAGAGATGGGTGAGTACTGCAAAATAGTTTTTGTTAATACACCTGCACATTTTAAAATGAATTTGCTTGACTTTGTTTTTGTTTCACTTTTGTGTTTCTCTGTTGGGTGAAATTCACTCATGGCACTCCAGGGCAGTGCAAAGCCCTTTATGTTATTTAATGAGGGTGGCAGAACGGAGTGCTTTCCCTGGGTTGTCTACACATGCCTGGAGAAAGGGTCTCTGTACCAGACCAGCGCAGGGATGATGTGAAAAGTTGTGATGGGAGCAGGCCATTGGCACTGGATCAGTGTTTATCCAGATGTAGGTACTCCAATACCCCATTCAACTATTGCTTAGGGAATGGGGCTGCCCATAATCTGGAACAGCATTCACCATTGTGGGAACAGCTGCTCAGCAGCACTAAGCACAAACCCAGGACAAGAATGTACTTTTTGGGTAACTGTAGGTCCTGTCATCTCACATATCAAGAGGTGAGTTATACATTCCTTGAACAGTCATTGGATCTATTCCCATGCACAAATGTTTGCAGGATCAAGGCCTCAGACGGATAAATCTAATAAAGGAAATCTAGCTCTAGATTATAGAAAGGACACGTGTGCAACACTTTCCAAAATAAGGTATCAAGGTGAACTATAATAAAAACAAAAGGTAAACAAATCTAAACCTTCCCCTCTCAGCAACATATACTCGCATTGTTCAATGTTCACATTCTATGGTAGAGGTTATTTTTGCCTCCTCTGAAAACCGTACATCTGCTTTCAATCTCAATTCTCTCTTACCTCACTGGACAGCTCAGTTACACACACCAGCAGCACCGGTTTTCCCAGAATTACGATCATTTCCTCTTGGCTGCTGAGGTGAAATAAGAATCAGATATGATTGTCCTCTTTACCTATGGTGACCTGAATGCTTTCTTATTTTGTTCTAATATAGAAACTACTTTTTATTATATTTTATCTTAATGGTGTGTTATTATTGGAAGCAAAACTTTGATTTTAAGAGTCTTGTGATTGCTTTAGAACAGTGTGACGCAAAGGTTGCACTGTAACTATAAATTTATTGCTATACATTATCTTTATAGCTGTCATCTATAACAATTGATGTAGTTCTGGCTGTAAAACAGTTTCAATTATATAACAGTTTTCAAATGCTGATAGCTTTTAGAATTACCCACCTACTTGGCTGAAATGTTGCTTGTGCAGTCTCTGCTCAGCTGTGAATTTCTCTGCGAAATTTTAAGCAAAATCTTATCATCTCTTTTTAAGTTATGTATGAAAGAGGGACAAAACTTATTCTTTTACTCTTAATGGGGAATATTGCTTTACTGTCTTTCTTTTGGAGTGGGGGACAGCAGCTGTATGCAATTAAAAATCACTTTTGAATAAAACTGATCAGAAAATTTTCACAAGAACAAAATTTCAGTAGAAAATGGAAAAGAAACCAGAATTTAATTTAAAATGTTTTCCATTTTCTAATTAGTTATATGGATAGTTGAAAAATTGCTGTCAAAATGTTGATAAAAAAGGAGATAAAAAATGTTCATGAAATTATTTTCTATTTTCTAGTCAGCTGCAGGTTGCTTTGGTTTTTTTAAACAGGATTAGCAATCCTAGCCATATAAATATCAGAAACAGTGCAATGATCATTGCAACAGTGAACTTTCATTTTGAGAAACATTGTACAGAAATATAATCATTATAACTTTCTATAGTGTAGCATGCTGCCATGTTACAGAGTGCAGCTGTAGTTTTGATCACATTACCAATGGGGATCTATTAACATTTTAACAGGGCTTCTGGAGTTGCTATCTTTTTTGAGACTTCGTTGCACATTATTCTTTTTATACCTAGCTGACAAAGGGATGACTACTGTCAGGCTGCTGTTGGGACAATTTATGTCCTATTGCAACGTATACAACAATATTGTCCAGAAAAATGCCTTAATGTCAGGAGAAAACTATACACGCAGATCATGTGATTTTAGGGTCTCTTTGAAAATGCTACTGAATTCTACAATATTGTGAGCATTCTCTCTATTTAAATAAGTGTTTATGTTGTTCTGTAGAAGAATAAAGAGTTAAAAGCTGGATATGTGCCCAGGCCTAGGCTGCAGGGAATGGCACTGGCAAACCTTGTTTCTGCTAATTAGTGTGAATTCTAGTTAGAGTCTATTGTCTCTCTTCTTTTCCTCCCTTCCTGGCCATCTGAGCAGGGGATAAATCTATCACCACTCCTGCACAAGGCCTTGGTGGGAAGAAAATATTATGTCCCTTCTCCTCTGGTATGCCTTGACTTCAAAGAATGTTAGCGTATAGGTTTTAAGGTAATGTGCCTGATCTCTTTATGGTAATCCTGTAAACAACAAACAGGGGCACGTATAATTATATTCATTATGTAGTTATTAATATTCATTTTATATAATATAATATAATACTTATTAATTATATTATTAATTATTAATTATATTAACATATAATATAGAATATTTATAAAATATTCATTTTATAGTTGCTAAAAATGTATACATTTACATACTGTTATGGATAAAAGAATTGTAAAGTAACCCCACATTGCTCACTCCCGGCATGGAGGTGGAATGAGCAGGCAGTAAAGGGTTCTGTCTCCCCAGTCCAGCCCCAGGACAACCTGTTTGATTATTTCTAACATCTGGCGTCACAAACAGGATCCCAGGGGAGACAAGTGCCTGATCACCACTCCTTGCCTTGGATATGGATATGTTGGATGGGCCCTTTATGGTAGGGAAGGCAGGGGTGCCTCCCTGGGGACATCAGGACTGGCTGGCTATCCAGGGGTGGGTGAAAGCCTTCCTCATGTCCAGGTTTTCTCAGGATTTCGTAGGGAAGTTTGGAGGGCTGGATGGGGTGCCTCCCAGGGGATGTCGAGACTGGCCAGTCATCCACGGGTGGGTGGAAGCTTTCTTCACGACCAGCCCTGGGACAACCTGTTTGATTATTTCTAACATTTTCCATTGTGAAAAAAGAGTGAGCACAATGTTAAGAAGTAACTATATTATTTCCATTGCAAAGATAGACTCAGCATAATACTAACTCATCCTTTTAACTCAAAACCTTTTTCTATACTATAAAAACATATTGCTGCAAAGGTCTGACCAAACCATTGTAACTTGTTCAAAATCTTTGCATTACCATCTTGGCTAGTAAGAACCTGTTCAATCTGCCAAGAACCAGCACTTCCTCATTCTCATCACTGAAATATCAATGCATTGTGGGTACCCAGTACATTTCCTAAAATGGAGGTAGCAATCTATAGGGTTTTTTAAAAAAAAACAGCAACCCTGAAATGTATTAATGACTATTTTTCAATGTATATAATATCATATATTTTGTGAAATTAAATGCCATTTAGTATTGCATTTTTTAAACAAGGGAAGCCTTAAGATTTTTGTATTGTACCTTATAAAACAGACAATTTCCATGCACAAAATGACAGATATTCAAAGCATGAAAATAATCAGGAACACAGGAGATATTGCACAGAGTGGCCAAAGGACTGTGTTCGGGAGTATTGTGGGACTGTGCTGGATGGGCCATTTGCAATACCACAGCTGCAACATCAGTTCTTTCTGTTTACAATAGCATTGTAATGGCGCAGTTGATCGAGGCAAGATACCGGAGTGGTAAGCCTTGCTCTAAGCCAGCGGTTCCCAACCTCTGCCACACTTTGTACCACCAACATAAAACGTTACCACCTGTAGGAGCGGGGGGAAGGGGTGGGGCCAGGAGAATGGAACACCTGCCGTGCTGTTTGGGGGTGGGGATGGCGCTGGTGCTGGAACAGCTCCTGGCCAGCTGCTTTGTGTCTGGAGGGGGAGGGGACAGAACGGCTGGGCCACCGGGCTGATTGGGGGCGGGGCTGGCACTGGAGCTTACTCTAAGTATATACAAATCAGTGCTTGTGCACAGTTATAATTGCTTTTATGTGTGAACACAAGGACCTTTATGTCTGGCTCCCCATTGATTTCAGGGGGCTCTGAAAAGGTGCAGAGATCCACCTACACAGATCCAGTTAAAGGGTTGGAGGCAATGTGGGCTACCAGGGTGGTACATGATTGCAACAGATCAGTCTTTAAAGTTCAGGAAAAGAGAAAGCACCCTCCCATTTATCTTAATAAACTGTGAGCATCAAAGCCTAATTGGGACTATTTAAATGCCAGCATGGAGGTTTTTAAGAACAGGTTAGAGAAACACCTGTCAGGAATGGTTTAGTTATTAAATAGTCCTGGCTTGAGTTCAGTGGGCTGGATTAGATGACAGGTCCCTTCCAGTCCTACACTTCTATGATTATTACACAACACAGGTATTTTCTGTTCTGAAAAAACAAATATAGGAAATATTTATATATTTATTTCAGCACAACAATAAATGTAAATGCAGACTTTTTCACTAATTACCTTGTTGTCAACTCCAATTTCAGTGCCTTTCTCCTTTTCTCACCTGTGGCTTGTAGCAATGTTTCTTCATCACTTCCCCTTTTATCTCTGCCAGGTAAGTAACTGGTCCCAGGATTTATGACAACACCTTCTCCCCCACTGTCTTCCTCCTTTCCCTATACCATTTTCCATTCTCACGTTCACCTTAGTTATATTTACCTTAACCCAATATGGAGCCTTTGGGTCCTATTCACCTGTATAGTTCTGAGAAATAGTATAACTCACAAGACCATCTTTTTATAAGGAGAGCTCTAGCACAGTCTGGTAGCTACTCCAGCAGTGTATAAATGTAGGCATTCGTACTTTCTTCTCTGTGCTTTCTTCTCTGTGTTGTGCAGATCATTGATATTTTTCAAGATTTTGAAGAAAAGAAAACTTCAACAAAATAGGTCATGACTGTGGGCCCCCTTTTTTGAAACCAGACCTTTCTGTATCTAAGAGAAAGAATGGTCAAGTGCTTAGGGTGTTAGCCCTGTACTGAGAAGTGGAGGGTTCCAGACTCTGCCACATGTGACCTTGGAAAAGTAATTTAGCTTTTCTGTGCATCACTTCCCTGTCAGGGAGTGACAGTACCGTTCTGTCACACAGGGATCTGCTGAGGATATATAAAAGATTGACAGGCCCACCAGATGATATGTGCATTGGGTTACCATTGATAGGTAGGTGTGGACTCCATCCCCTTATCACAACTTTTTCAGGGAAATTTGTTAAGTTACTGCTGGACTCATGTAATGTCCTGAAGCCACAGAAACATAGATGCATCTGGTTTAGTAAAGTCAGCTTGAGTGTGGCAAGCTTCGCCTGCAGGCTGGACCTTTCTTCCTACAAATGGCCAATGGACAGAGGAATTTCCTGGCATTGCACAACAACCTTTTCTTTCTGTATCCTTGTCTCCTTTAAGGGAGAGTTCCTCAGTATGAACAGTACGCAGCAGTCCCTCTCTTAATTCAGGGTACTTAATGCAAGAAACAAAAGGATTTTGCTTAAAGGCTTCTTGCAGAAGGTCATCAAAATTGACAGATAACTGGAAGATTTGTAGACTGGCTAGAAATTTAGACATATTTTTCCGTTCCATTTGATTTTCTTGATGCTACATAGCTTTAATCTAAAAAAATTGGTTCTGATTCATAATGATCAAAAACTTCAAATTTGGGTACCTAGTGATATGCTCTTAAATCTATTATTAGAAACTTAAGTACAATGGCCTAAATTTGAAAGTTGTGTTACTTGGCAGCTCTGTGTTCTTGGGGAACCAGGGTGCAAAACCCCTACTCTCTCTCTGGCTCACCTGAACCCCCCCTAGCCTCTGCTTGAACCAGAAACAAAAGCAATGAAAAGGCTGTGGGAGACACACCTAAAACCCTTCCAACAAGGGTGATAGGATTGAGACAACTCCCCATGCCTCATCTACATAGAAGATGTAAAAAGAGGCATCTCAATTAGCACATAGAATGGAGAACTGGAGCCTCATCTACATAGAAGATGGAACAAGAATTAGCATGAAGAATGGAGAATCAAAATCTAAAGCAGGGACCGCATTGAACTTTGGGATAGGCAAAGCTAGGATGCACTGCATGATGGGAAATCTCTGCTCTTGATGTAAATGAACTCACATGTACACCCATCCAGCTCCCCAGTTATCAGACCATTCTAGTTACTGATATGCAAAACACTGAATCTGCCTGGTTGCATTGTGAACTCCCTCAAGGAACATTGACCATAGCTGACAGTGATCAGCTCCTATTGTCCAGCATAAAGAAAACCACTCTGGGGTACTTCATGGAGACTCTGTTTACCCATAAACAAACCTGGTTCTACAAAAAACCCCTACCCAAGTTCAAACCCTGTTCTGATGCCTGGATCCAAAATGCTGCATACTTCCCCATTTCCTGACTGATCCTGTTGTGGGCTTTGCCTCTCTCTCAAGCGCTCCTGATCCCAAGCTGAACAGCCTGTCTCCTGGGAACTTCTGAGCTGCAAGGAGTGGTGAGATTCCCCCCCCCCCCATCTTTCCCCAATACTCTCTCTCTCTTTAATACAGGTATAACCTTCTACTTTTGTATTCAAACCTGGGCTAGCCCTCTCCAATACCTCTTCAGTAATTTTGTTGTATTGTAAGTGTTAGATTGTTTTTCTCTCCTTGTATGGCACCACTATTAGTATCATAAGTTGTATATACCTGGCAATAAACTAACTATTGTAATCAAGCTGGTCTCCAGTTTCTCTCTCTCTCCAAATGCATTTACTCCTTTGTGTTCTTGGCTTCCCTAGCTTGCTCTGCATCAAAGCTTCTTTTACCTAAGCCAAAAATCCCTAGAGTGCCCAAAATCCTATAGGATTTGCTTATCAAGGGAGTTACGGCTAGAACAATTGCAAAGTGAGGTGGGAGGCAGCTGAGAAGTGCTGCTCTGCCTAGCCTGTGGAGTCCAGGGGTATATAAGTGTGGCAGCTGAAAGTGCTGTGTCACCCAGCCTGCTGAGTTCAGGGACATATAAGGGGTCAGCTGAGGGTGCTGATAGCCCGGTCTGCTCAGACGCACTCAGTTAATCTGGAATGGTTGTGCGTATCTGGGGGGGGGGGGGGATTTGAATCTGGGGCTGGAGGAACCCAGCCCTGAAAACCTTAGGTCCTGCAGGATAGCTCCATTGGGAGGGGACTTGTAGCCATATGAACACACAAGCAGCACATTAATAGAATCACACCCCCTCTTCTAGGAAGGTCACCCTAATAAATAAGCTTGCTTCAAAGTGACAGGCAAATCAGGTAACAGATGTTGAAGTCAATGAGAGCAGCAAGTGTTCCCTTCAGCTTTTTATTTAGGAGCTTCACTCCACCTCCATCTCCTTTGGGAAGAGAAATCTTTAAACATGGCAAAACTAATTTTTCCCATCATTGTTAGAAGAAAAAAGCTGCTGCTTCTATCTCCAGTGGTATTTGCCTTAAGCTGCTATTAAGAGCCTGAGAACACGTGATGGTGCGCTATAAAGTTTGTATTGCTCTGAGGTTTGAAATTCCACATTACTCCTTAGTGGGAAAGCCATGAGAAAGTTATACTGATGAGTCCAATTAGCCTCTGTAAAAAAGTATCCCATACCATAGGAGGGAAGGGGGAAATCCTGGCCTCTTTGAAGTCAATGGCAAAACTCCCCTTGCTTTCAGTGGGACTGGATGTCACCTGTCATGTGCTCTGAATAGCAACATGTATTTTAAAATCTATTTAAATATATGGCAGTGAGTTACAATAGCATTGGGACTATTTTTGTAACTATCCACCTGTAAAGCTCCGTGCCTTAGGTCCCCACACTGCAAACGCACGTGTGCGCTTCACTTTAAGCACAGGAGCAGTTCAAGCTATGTTACAGTTCAGCACATGCATACATGTTTGCAGGATCAGGCCCAGTTACCATGAGTCCAGGTGAACTGGATTCAGGGGAAGCCATGCAAACCTCTAAAATGACCTGTTTTTGTTGGGGTTTTTTTCATACATAAGACATGTTCCTGTCTTAAGATCTGATACCTTGGGACCTTCCTGAGCGAGGATCCACTCGGCTCCACTGGGTCAGAGATCTCTCCTTTCCAGCAGCCTGAAACTCCCATTTCAAGCGCTATGGGGCCAGGAGACATCACCACTGGCCCATGAGTGATTTTTCTCTGTCCTGGGCCTTGGCTCAGTATCATTTTTGAGGGGGAGGGGCGCGGGACTATTTCCCTGGCTGGCTTCTCGAGGCGGGCTGGGAGAAGTGGGAGCGCTGGTGTCAGTGGCCCGGCGGCCAGCGGCAGAAGGGCGAGGCTCCGTGGGCAGATCGCGGGGGAGGAGGCATCGCTGGCGCTGGACGCCCGGCGGCTCCCCTTTCCGAGCGGCCCGCAGTGCCGGCGGCGTTTCACGCGCCCTTGGCGGGAGCGTCTTTCTTCCCAGGCTCTGTCCGGGAAGATCCCGGGGGCGGGGAGGGCCGGGGCGCGCCTCTGCCCTGGCGGTGACACGCGTCGCTGCAGGGCTGGCTCGGTGGGAACCGGCGGCAGGTGCGCGGTGGCAGCCAGCGCCCTGTGCCCGGGGCGGGTGCCGAGGGGCGTTGCCGGTGTGAGCGCGGCGCGCTGCCCGCGGCGGGGCGGCGCTCGGGGGAGGCGGGGGCGGCTGAGACCCGGGGGCCGAGGGAGGGGGCGCCCCGGGTGCCCGGCCCCGGAGAGGCGGCTGCGGGCGGGATCGCGCTCGCGGGGTGAGCAGAGCACAGGGCTCGCGGACAGAGGCCTGGGAGGGGGCACGATGGGCTGCCGCTGCCCGCGGCTCCCCGCCGGGCCCCTCGTCCTTCTCCTGCTCGGGCTCGCGGAGCCCGGGCCCGTCTCTGCCTCCTCCGGAGCCGCGATGGGCGCCAGCCGGGACCCCGGCGGCTCGGGGACCCTGCAGCCGCCGAGCGGGAGCCCCTTGCCGGAGACCCGGCTCCAGGTCTTCACCCTGGACTATCCGCACGTGCAGATCCCCTTCGAGATCACCCTCTGGATCCTGCTGGCTTCCCTGGCCAAGATCGGTGAGGGGCGCCGACCCGGCCGCGAGCCCCGGGGCTGGGGCTGGCGGGGACCGCGGCTGGCTGGCGCGCGGCGGCTGCCCGTAGATCCGGCGGAGCTGTGCGAGCCACAGAACGGGCGCTTGGGTGGGAGCCCGCGCGCAGGGTGGGTGGGTGGCGGCGAGAAGCAGGCGGTTCACTCTGCGCTTCACCGGCAGCCTGCGGGAGCTGTGCACGAGCTGTGCTTTGCCTGCCTATGTGGCTGTTAAAACCAGGGCCACACAGACAGACAGAGGGATGAATAATGCGGCGCGCTGCGTTTGCGCTGAGGTCCAGTGAGAACGGGGACCCGTATCGCCGAGCGTTCAGCGGCGGGTCCCTGGAAATCCCTGGAAAGCAGAGGAAGACCCTCAAGGTCCCTGAGATTTGTCTTACTTTCCCTTGGTTGTTCGTTTGGCAAACACACACCCGGTTCGGGATTTTAACTTCCTCGTGGCTTTCACTGTGAGCTTGCTTATTCTTTTAAAAAGACAAGCAGTGAATGTACTAGAATGGCTGCATTATGATTTCCCTTGCCCTGTGATAAGTGCTCAGGTAAAAGATAAGGTTGGTGAGATAATATCTTTTATTGAAGCAGTTCCTGTGGCTGAGAGAGAGCTGATACAGAGCTCCTCAGGTTTGGGAAAGGTATTCAGACAGTGTCACAGCTAAATGCAAGGTGGCACAGACGGTTCCGCACAAGCAGTTAACATATATTTCCAGGGGCCATTCAAAGTGAAGGGGCTCTTTTATATCCCTTCATTCCTGCAAAGAAAAGGTGGGGGAAGGCAGCTTGTTGGGGGGATTCTTAGTGGGTTATAGATTGTTGTAATAAGCCATAAATCCAGCGTTTCTGTTCTGTCCATGATTTTTAGTGTCTAGCAAAGTTATGAATTAAGCTCCCATGCATGAATTAAGCTTTTTTGAAGGTGTTATGAAGATTTCCTTTAAGAAGGAGGACTGATGGGTCAGGTGTCTAGTAATAGTTGACTTTTAGATTTCCTGATAAGTGACCATTAGAGGGATTTTCTTCTATTGTTTATTGATGTAATTTGAAGCCTGAAGGCACGATGCAAGTTTTTTTTTATTTCTTCAAGAGAAACCACATGAATGAGAAAATTAGCTTAAATTAACATTATATTCCTTTCCATAAAATATCACCGTACACAGTGGAAGGCAATTATATAATATATCTTTAAAATAAAGAATTGTATCTAAAGAAAACGGATGGCAAGGGATTGATGGAAAGCAAACAAAAATGTTAATTGTTGTGGATTGTCTCCCCTTAGTGTTGTTTCACTACTCATTTATGTCCTGTGAATAGCTCCTGAAAGATGAGAAACACAGCACTGAGTTAGTTAGAAAGGTCATTCATTCTCTCATGTGGGAAAAGTTTATATTGCATAGTTTCACTGTGTTATGGTCTATTTATTAGGGAAATATATTTTTAAATTAACTGTTTTATTTCTGGTTACAATAAAAGTATGAATTTAAACTGGTAAGGGAGTGATCTGGAAAACAAAGGGTTTTAGGAACTGTGTAAAAATCATTAAGACCATGTATAAATGATGACATTCATTCTAACTAGGTTTGTTTCTAAGCAATCCTTGAGAATCTATGTCCCAAATAACCTGCTTTGAGGAATAAAGGGTAAAACATAACAGTGCCATGTTTACTTGACTTCAAATGCCTTTTTTTTTTTTTGGTATCACACATTTCACTGAAAACTATGAACACATTCATATGGATAACTCCTTATTGAGCCAAATTAGCTATCATTTACTTTGGCCTTCTACTTGTGAAATATACATACACAGAGCCACATTCTGCCGAGTAGACATATAACTTACACTTATGCATGGGCTTCATTTTAAGTATAATCGCCTTGATTTCAACAGAGCTAGAACGCTTTACACCAGTTGAAATTCTGCTCCATGGGATGACTCCTACTTAAGCTCAAGCATGTGCATAAGGGTTTGCAGGATCAGGGCCTATATATTCAGATGTTGTAGACTGAACACCAATGTATTTCAGCTAATCACCTGATATAAAAATATGCCATTGGATTTGTATCCCTCTCACCCCATTTCAAAGGATATTGCAAAATTGATTTAGGCCAAAATTTAGGTTTTGTAATTAAAGGTCTTGCAACAAAAGGTCTTGCAGAAGCTAAGACCAAAGGACATAGTTCTGTGATTTATTTTAAAATCCAGTTATGTTATTTAAAAAATGTAAATATTCTGGTGGACTGTTCGCAATCTGTTCTTTGCTAATGCCCGAGACTCCAGAAGATGAAAAAGACTCATTGAATTTTATTTTCTAAGTTGAATGCAATGAAAAAACATAAACAACATAAACTGTGAGAAGTAAATTAGATTTTAAAAACTTTTTCAGTTATAATAAATTAAAGTGTTGTCAGCAATACAGAACATTTGTTGTATTAAAAAATGCACTAAACCAGAAGTCCCTTTCAAAAATAACTCAAGTTCATAGGATCTGATCAGATTTTATAACCTCTGAATGAATTTTATGAACCTGAAGGCCAAGTATATTTAAACGAGGTGTTATGTAGGTCAGAATATTTTTCATTAAATGTAGTATTGTCAAAACATGCAGTTTTGTTGAAGCCAAAATATTACGCAGAGAACTCACCTATTTCACCATTGTTTTCATCTGGAAGGTTTCAGAGGTCCTGCCTGGCTTCTGGTCACTGCAAATCAGAGAGAGGAACAGAGCACAGGAGCAAAACCTGAGTTTTCTGAATGAAAAACAGACATTCTGACACAATGCTGTTTCACAAAAGGTTTTGGTTTTGTTCCAAAGCAGAATGAAAACAATGGCCTTTTTTCCAAAATTATTTTTTAAAACTATTGATATTACCAAAATGTTTCAGTTTTCATGCATTAAAAAGATCAGTTTTTTTAAATAAAAAATGTTATTGAATTGGTTTTCAAAAGTTTTAATTTAGAGAGTTTATTTCCATAAGGTATTTGATCATTTTTTCTTCTAAATGTTTTGAAAGATTCCTGATGAAAATTCCTGATGAATTAAAAAACAACAAAACAAAAACAAACAAACAAACGAATGAAAAACAAACAGAAAAATGTGTACACTTTGAACTCTTGGCAATGAAAACATCCTCAACATTTCAAATTTGTCATTTTCCACCAGCTTTACTTTGTATTAATAGTAACTACAGGGTTGGCCCTAAGGGTAAAATTTTCAAAAGTGGGCCAGAGCGAGTGTGAGAATGGCTCTGTGACCTAGTGCACTCACCAGGAAGACCAGATTCTAGTCCCTGCTCAAATTAATTTCATACAAAATGGGTTTCACACCTTTTAGATGAGTGCTCTAAGCCCTACCTGTAGGGTCGTTTTCATGTTTTCTGTCCCAATGCATATTTAATTATTTATGCACAGTGGAACAGCTTCTGCAGGAGAGATTGAGAGAGCCCCACCTTGGCATAACACTATAGCCCAGTGATGAAGGCATTGCTGGGGAAGATCTGGGTTCAAATGTCTGCTTCAAATTAGATAGAGTGGGGATTTGAATGCCCACATCCCGTGTCAGTGTTCAAACCACCAGGGGAGCATCACCACATCCTCCTTGTGGCTGTCTTTTTTTGTGGCATAGGTATGCTCTGAAAATTGGATTGGGCCCCTCAGGCAAGATAGACAGGGAAATGCTAAATTTGAGAATCTGCCAGAGTTTAGGTGTTGAGCACATTTGCAGTGTCAATACTTGGGTGGCTTTGCACAGTTGCTCCAGCAGAAATTTAGGCATCTACAAAGTTAAGTAGCTGAGCAGAGGTTCTGAAGATCTAAATTTTGGACTTGGGCATCTGACGTGGCAGTTAGACATCTCAGAATGGCCTGGAAGGTGCAGAGGACAAACTATGATTCCCAACTCCTCATTCTCACCTCTCTTAAAGCCCTCACTTGTTGTGCCCAGGCAGCAAACTGGAGGTGCTCTACAGTTTAAGAATCTAAGTGAGTGAGTTTGGCAGCTCTTCCCACATTCTCTCAGGTTCTTAGTCTTTACATTTTTTTAAAGTTTGAGTTTATGTGAGAGATATTCTGGAGGGCAAACTTGCTACATCAATGACCTGTTACAAAAATAATTATGCTTATACCCTTTTAGCTTTAAAATATCTTTACCGTGTATAATATAAAAGCCCTGTAAAGTTTTTGTTTCCAGTTTTTTTCTATTTGCTTTTTACATGTGAAATTCAGACTTTGGGCTTGTCTAGACGCACAAGTGTAATGCAAGCAGTACAATTTGTGCATGTAGCTAACTCTGGGAGGGGAAGGGGTTTGGAGTTAGGCTGTTTACAAAATTATGGATATGTTTGTTGTAACATTGTTTCATTTTATAATTAAAGTGACCCAACTCCATTTTAAAGTAATTAGAAATATAAACTCATTGGGCTGAAGTGTAAAATGTTAACTACTTTGTAACGAAACCTCTGACAAGCATGGGAGGACCGCAGCAGGTGTTAAGTACTAAAGGCAACCAAAATGCAATCAGTATGTAACCTGAAGGCTTTGGTAAACCTGTTACTCGAAACTCAGTAAATTTCATTTAAGTGGTATTCAGACATGTATTGTAATGGGTGAGTCTTTGTCAACAGCAAACAGCAGCTGGACAATTAAGACAAATAAAATCAAGTTTCGCTGTGTAAGTTTCGCTGTGTCAGGCTGCAGCCCCCAATCACCTCATTGCTCTTAGGAATCTCATAATTGGCTAGAAAGTGGGCACATGGCTGTGAGGAAGAAAATATAAGGTGATCAAAAACAAAAGGTAATTTGGAGATGTCCCATATCTTTGGAAGGGCACCAGAATAGCTCTACGTGCAGGCTTGATCTACCTACCGTCTCTCCCCAGTTTGCCGCTCAAACCTAAGTATAGAGCGTGTGGCTGTGTAACCTGAGTGTGACAGTATTTTCCACTCAGATGTGTAACCTGAGTGTGACAGTATTTTCCACTCAGATGTAAACCTGGGAATCCTACTAATAGAATTGGAGTACTGCTTTGCTGCTGACAAACCTCACCGTTGCAGTGTAAGTATAATAGCATAAGTATAACCCTATAGTGTAAGCTAGCTTTGTAAGTATAATTGTATAGTTGTAATTGTGATTGTGTTTTAAGTAGTTAAGTTGTATTAAATAAGAATTAATGGTGATTTTTAACTTGCAATTGTTGATGTATAGATTGTTGCAAGTAAAACAAAGTTGTATGCAAAGCAACCCTTGTCGCTCCTTATTTGAGGGATCCATATAAATCGAACCTGACAGCAAGCTGGTTCTTGTTGTCACCTCAATGTTAACAGCCATTTAACTTCAGTGACTAAAGAACACTTACAGGATGTATTTGTTAAAGATTCAACATCTCCATCCATTGAACTAACAAAGAGAGGTGCTACACAAAGATCCCTAAGTCCCCAACAGATCCTCCAAGGAAGCCAAGTCTGATCAGACTTGACATTCTTGATATTTCTAAGGAAAAATGAAACAGAAAAAACACACTTACAAGGGAAAAACACTATTTTCTAAATAGACTCATAGACTCATAGGTCAGAAGGGACCAATATGATCATCTAATCTGACCTCCTGCACAAGGCAGGCCACAAAACCCTACCCATACACCTTTATAACAACCCCGAACCCATGACTGAATTATTGAAATCCTCAAAAGTGAGATTTGAAGACCTCAAGCTGCAGGGAATCGATCAGCAAGCGACCCATGCCCCATGCTGCGGAGGAAGGTGAAAAACCTCCGGGGCCTCTGCCAATCCGCCCCGGAGGAAAATTCCTTCCCGACCCCAAATATGGCAATCAGCTAAACCCCGAGCATGTGGACAAGACTCACCAGCCAGCACCCAAAAAGGAATTCACTGCAGTAACTCAGTTCCCATCCCATCCAACATTCCCACAGACCATTGAGCAGACTTATCTGCCGATAATCCAAATCAATTGCTCAAATTAAACTATCCCATCATAACATCCCCTCCATATACTTATCAAGCTTAGTCTTAAAGCCAGATAAGTCAAATAGAATGATTTCACAAAATTTAGCATGTGGTGTCAAAGGCTCTGATCTAGAGCCCATTCAAGGAAATAGAAGCTCTTCCATTGACTTCAGTGGGTTTTGGTTGGGACCTAAATCAGTTTATATTAACATCTTTTGTAAGTTTTGGGAGTCAGGTGATGTTTACTATCACATTCAAAGTTTACTGTATTTAAAAAATGGTCGCACCTATTTAAAATCATTACAGATGCTTTTCATTTAGACAAGAATTGTAGCATCTTGTGGGTGTTCTTTGTTCGCTCTTGATTTTAAATGAGCCATCTTTTCCATCATGAATAATTCCCTGGGTTAAAGGTAGGTCAGCTTCGTATGGAAAAGATTGGCATCTACCGAACATAAAATTTATCCTTGGTGCGTAGAAGGTACATTCACGTAAAATCCTAAAAGCAAAACCGAACTGTCTGCATGTCTCAGAGACCTGTATATGGAACCTTTAGGTCACCACTGAAAATCTCTTCCAAGAATTTTTCTATGTATTTATACAGCATTTATCTCTGGATGTTCAAGAGAATTGTGAAATAACGAGGGATGAAGGCCCAGATTTTAAGAATTGTGAATGCAAAATGTTGTGTCTTCTTGCCTAATTAGTGTGCACAGCTCCCATAACTGTGTGCACAGTTGTGGTAAATTTGTGCACACATGTCAAATTAGATCTCTCACTGCTCATTTGCATGTGTATTTACTGCAATTGTATGGTCTGGATTTGCCTGGTGAATGGGCGGGTAGGGAGAAGGCTATCAAATCTACATATCTGCCAAACAGTTAGTATTTCGTCCCCATTTCTTGCTGCACAATAAGATTATGTGTCTTTGTTTTCTGCTTCTCTCAATTTTTCTTTGAAATGGAAATAAAGTTAGTGTGTGATTACTATTTCTTTAGGATAAAAAATAAAATTACATGATTTGCTTTTAGATTCTGGAGAAGTAACTTTTACTTTCTCGTGTTTGAAACTCCCCTTGAAGGCTTTCACCTCTATTACAAGTTGCCCTCGATCGTACCTGAGAGCTGCCTCCTTATTCTGGTTGGATTACTACTGGGTGGAATTATTTTTGGAGCGGAGGAAAAGTCTCCACCTGCAATGAAGAGTGATGTTTTCTTCCTGTATCTCCTTCCACCGATTGTACTCGATGCCGGATATTTCATGCCAACCCGTCTTTTCTTCGAGAACTTCGGTACTATAATCTGGTATGCTGTCGTGGGAACACTTTGGAATTCTATTGGCATTGGCGTTTCCCTCTTTGGAATTTGCCAGATTGAAATATTTGGCTTGACCGATATCACTTTGCTGCAGTGTCTGCTCTTTGGCAGCTTAATTTCAGCTGTGGATCCTGTGGCAGTGCTGGCTGTCTTTGAAAATATTCACGTCAATGAACAGCTTTACATCCTAGTGTTTGGAGAGTCTCTGTTGAATGATGCCATAACTGTGGTAAGTTACTATAGAAACAATTATTGGCGCTGCTTCTTGACTGCATGGCACAATCATGCCATATGTCTTTCTATCTAGTTGTCACTATCCACCAAGAGCCAAAGCCAGTGTACCGAATTCTTTCTTTAAACTGGAATTACAGGCTAATGTTTAATGGGGGCATAAAAATATGTCATAGAGTTTCGTAGCTGAAGTCTTCAGGTATTTATCATTAAACAATCAGATTTTTAATAAAAATTCAGAGGTTTTCTTCGGATGCAGAAATGTGTGTAGGGGAGGGAAGGAGAGAAGAGGTGTTTAGCGTGGATTCCCATGGATACACACAGAGAGAGTGCAAACCAAAATATAGCTGCCAATTAGTGTAATTTGATGTGGGCACCTGCCCAGTTGGAGCTGTACTGAGATCAACCAACTTATTTCCCAAAGGACACCAAGCAGCCATTAGATGGTAACAACTTCTAATAATTAACCAACTGAGCAGGATTTCTTATGCTGACCTAGAGATGAAAGTCTGCAGAGCCCATTTCTGTTTCTCTGAGCCATCCATTTCCCCATGTGTAAATCTGCTGTTGCTTATATCTTGACTATTACTGGCATTTATTCTTACCTGGCCTTATCTCTCCTGAAATCCTTACCCATGCATAAATAATTTCCTGTCATCATCCCTGTAATATCCTGTTTTATGATCAATATAACTCCAGTTTTCCACACGTGATAAGGACCGGAGAGCTCCATGAATCGGGACCGTATTTCTCTTTTCTCCAGCAGTGGCTTCCTGTTCATCTCCTAATTCAGTAAAGAATTGTCTTCCCTTGTTTTTAAACTTTTAAAGGATTTTCTCCAGCCTATCTCATTGACCTCATATCCCCTACGCACTCTATCTGATTCTTCAATATTGGACATTTTTCTTTCCCTTCCCATGATCCTCCGCAGTTGGGATATCATTTTTCCACTTACGCTTCCCAGTTTACCAGATGTTGCCTCCTTCCAAGCCTCTAAATCACATGCTCTCTTTAAAGCTTGTCTTAAAAAGCCTGACTTTTCTTCTTGGCTTATAGCTGAAGCTCTCTATCACGCCTATGATGGTGCTCTGTATGAGGGCTGTTCAAATACAGTATTGCAAAAACAGTGCAGGCAAATACTAATGCCAATTCCAGGGCTGTTTGGTTCAGACATGTCTATGCCTGTCTTTATTTACTCTTAACAATCATTCATGCAAAGGCGTTTCTGTTTGCATGAATATTTGGAGAATGGCTGTTCTTCATATTAATATGGAGCCTTCTCATTGTGTAATTTTTTTCAACAACAATAAAAACATCACTTTTCAGCTCCAACAGCATCGAGCCTCAACACAAATGAGTACCCTTCGCTAAAAAGCCCACTATGTTTTGCAGCCTGAAATATGTGTGCTATGAGCAAAACGATGCTAACTCCAACCCACCATTCTGTACATACACTGCAGTGGTGGTGCTGCAACCGCGCTGCAGATCTTTTATGTAGGCTTCATGCTTGCCCACCTCTTCTATTTATGAAAGAGATTTTGACCCTCATGGGGTCAAATACAGAGGACAGAGTTTATGGATCCTGTTGGCCTCATTCAGCAGATGAGTGACCAGGCTTACAACTTCACCTTGCAGCTCTTTTGAGGTCTCTCCTGGGCCTTTTTTAGAAGTAGTTTGAGCTTTTCTTTTTATCCAATAATGTTCCAGTCATAATACTTGCCATCAGTGGGAGTTTGTAATCAATTCAGTTCCACTTCATAGGCAGTGTTTAAAGATATCTGAGTGATTGTCAGAAGGTCCAGTATCTTAGCAGCGAACCTACTCCTGGTTATGAGTGTAACTCATGGTTATGATTTTGCATAACTCTACTCAGTTGATTATATTTAAAATATAACCCAGGTGATCACATTGCATATTGGTCTAAACAGTACCTGGCAGGCAAAGGAGGCATTGCGGACACTTAGGGCTGTCATCTGTCACAGTTTGGCTGAGCAGATATGTTTTCAGACCTGTTGTCCCAGAGCCTCAAACGTCTATTGAAAATCACTCGATTTTACTGCTGATAAAACACAGTGTTCTTTTCTTTTTTTCATTTTAAATCTGAAAAATCTTGCCTTAGGCCAGGAAAGTGTGAAGTTAGGAAGTCTGAAAATGCTTGGCAGCAGAGCTGGGACACAGGAGTTTGCGTCCATAAGGAGAAATTGGTTTTATTTTTGGTGCTGCCTCTGATCTGTTAAGTGACAGTGGTTGACTCAGTTCCCCCTTGTGTGCCTCAGCATCTGCAACATCAATCTGCAAAACAGGACTATTGCTATTTACCCCCCTTGGAAAGTACTTTGAGATCTATGGATGAAAAATAGTATATAAATGCATATTAAAAGGATATAAGTGGATTATGTATTTACCATATTTTTAAAGTGAATTCAAGGTAAAGAAAAAAAGATCAAAGTCTTCCATTAGAAAGCATGATTACAGTGACACTGAGAAGAATTGGGACGGCTTCTGAAAAGTAATGTACTTTCTTTTCTCCGTAGGTCCTCTACAATTTGTTCAAGACTTTCTGCCAGATGCAAACAATTGAGACCATTGACATATTTGCTGGCATCGCTAAATTCTTTGTTGTGGGGATCGGTGGCGTGCTGATTGGAATTTTTTTGGGATTTGTAGCAGCATTTACAACCCGCTTCACCCATAAAATCCGAGTGATTGAGCCGCTTTTTGTCTTCCTCTACAGTTACTTGTCATACGTAACAGCTGAAATGTTTCATCTCTCAGGCATTATGGCGTAAGTACACAAAAAAGATATATCACTAATAATAGCCTTAAGTGACAGTGCAAAACCAGACCTCCTTAAGAGCCAGATTCTGTAGCTTGTACCTTACAATGAGTAGTACTTAGTTGTTTGAGCAGTGAGTAAGTACTATTCAATAGAGACAATGCTGTTCCATTAATGTTCAATGAAAAAGCTTCCATTTACTAAACTGGGAGTAAGATTAGGAGTAAGGATTTCAGAATCTTGCCTTAAAGTGATTTTATAATAACCCATAATCTTAGCTTCTTAGGGCTAAATTCAGAAAAAAAACTTAGGCGTGTGACGCTGAGGGTATGTCTATACTGCGATAAAAAACTGAGGTCAGCTGATGTGGGCTTGTGCGGCTTGGGCTGTGGGGCTATAAAATTGCAGTGTAGATGTTCAGGCTCTGGTTGGAGCCCAGGATCTGAGACCTTCCCTCCTTGCGGGCTCTCAAAGCCCAGTCTTCAGCTGAGCCCCAATGTCTACACTGCAGTTTTACAGCCCTGCAGCCTGAGCTCCACCAGCCCGAATCAGCTGACTTGGGCCAGCCACTGTTGGGAGATTGGTCTTTTGTTGTAGCGCAGAAGTCCCTGGAACATCAACATGCCTACTTTTACATACCTAGAAAATTACTGGAATTCTCCAAGCCTGAATTTGGTGCCTAAGCTCTTTATACAATGAATGGAGAAAGAGAAGTGCATCAGAATGGGATTCACAAATGCCAGACTCTCGGTGGCACCTCACCTAAACTCGTCAATGGTATATGCCAAGCTAAGAGGGGTGTACTAAGCTTGGCCCCTCTCTTGGAGAGAGGCGCCAATCTCTGGGGCTGCAGGAGGATGCCTCCCTCTTGCAAACCTTCTCTTGGCATGAAGTGACTACATTTTTGCAAAAAAATAACATAACATAAAATAAAGGAGGCTGACCTGCCTCCTCATGTTTAGCCCAATGGTTAAGGTACTCATCTGTGATCTGGAAGAGCCTCATCCAAATTTCCTCCTTCTCCAAAGGGGGGGTGAAGGGATTGGAACAAAAATCTTATCACTCTCAGACGAAGACCCTAACTTCTTGGCTCTAGGCTATTCTGATGTGGGGCTCCCTTAGTCTGTCCTATTGACATTGTTCCATTCAAAAAGTCACTGGAGCAAGGGAACTAGAACCCACATCTCGCAGCTGCCAGATGAGTTCTCTAACTACCGTGAGAGTCATTCTCACACTTTGTCTCTGGCTCTCAGATTTTTCAAATTGTTTATTCACAGTGGAACAGCTTCAGCAGGAGAGACTGAAGGGACCCCCACCCCACCTCAGAATATCCCAGAGCCCAATGGCAAAGGCATTCACCTGGCAAATTCCAAATGGCAAAGCCCAATTCAATTTCCTTCTCCCCATCAGGCAGAGTGGGAACATGCACCAGGGTCTCACACATCCTGGGTTTCTTCACTTCTGAGTTACAAGGTATGAGAGAAGTTGTCATCCTCCTCTTGCCCCCACTCCCAACTGTTTTGTGGAAGCTTCTTTATAGGGGTCCAGCCTGATAGATAAACTCTGGGCATGATGACTGAATTTAGCCACATAGGTGAGTTGGGGGCAGGAATACCTTTCTTTCCCCAGTTCATCAATTGCTGTGCGGCTCAGGTGTCCAGATACTTGGCACGGGGCTGCAGGGCACATGCAGAAACATAGGCGCCTAGGGGACTTCTGCAGCAAAAAAGTAGGTGCTGAGCTTGTTTAAATGCCTACAGGGATTGGAGGCAGCTGAGCAGGGACTTTGTGAATCCCAGCGAGCCTGTTTCTGGGATTTAGGCACCTATAATGGCAGTAGGCTCCTGAGTCATTTTGTGAAGCTAGCCCTTGGGATGTGTGCATGCGAGTGTGCATTTGTAATCACATGTAAAAATAGTATTTCTCCTGTTATTTCTGACAGATTATTGTGCTACACTAAAGCACTCCAATAGGAAGAGCTGAGTCACCCTTTCTGTGTTGCATAAAGTGACCTGTGATGACCTCAGTTTTAGAAAAGACCATCATGACATCAAATAAATAAAAGTTTATTGTGATTCTAAGCAATATGGCATAAAGAACAATCTTCTTTAACTTAAGTATTGCATTGTGCTAGTGACAAACATGAGGCAGTCAGGTTTTAGAAGCAATAACATTTCATGACGCTTAAAAGTTACTATTTAATATCTCTAATGCTTGGTGAAATTTTTGTTGATGATTAAGAACCTTTTCTGCTATCTGACTGAAGACAGATGTGTTTATTATATATCACTGGTGTGGCAATTCAAGTTTCTCCAAGCTAAGAAGCAATTAAATGGGGGAAACAACCCTAATTATGTAAGTGCTATAAACATAGAAATATTCTCCCCACCCCCAGGACCTCCCCAAAAAAGAGAAAGAAGAAGTGGGAGGCATGCTAATGAAGGTAAGGCGTGAAGGGTGCATGGGTTTCGTTCTCAGATATGAACCTAAATAAAGTAACAAATGAATCCAATTTGACCCATCTCTTCCACGAGTTGCTATTCATAGCATTTGTGTGGTTTCCAGTTTCCTCCGGTTCTTAGTCAAATGTCATTGACAGCATATGATCATGTACTTAAAGCGTTCCCAAATCAAAAAGGGGAGTGAAGCATTATATAAAAAAATCACAGGAGCTTGTATGAAAATACTGAACTGGACATTGTGAGTGTAATATAAGACGAATTACCCTGCGTGTCTCCTAGTGTATAAATGGGACAAGCCCATGGGTGCAGAATAATACTGAAAGTATACAGCTGTATAGATAACTCCTCCTTATTTCTATTACAGCCTTAGTGTCAAAATGTGATTGGCCCCTGTGTGGGTATGAAAGATGGAGGGAGTGCTAAGTACTATTATTACTATTTGATGTTCTAACATGACCAAAATGTTATGACTCATCGAAAATAGTTGGTTCTAATGGACTAATCATCTCCTAGCAGATAGTCCCCACTAGAGTGTTTTCTTCTGACGGACAGGAAATATATTATGGTGTAATTAGAGTCTGGGCCTGAATCAAAACCATGAACTTGAAAAAGGTAGCAGTGGAGCTGACCTTTTCAGTTTAGTCCCACCTCCTATTATAATACTACATTTTGTGCTTATTATTTTTAAAACGGTTGTGAAACAGCAGAACTATTAATATGTTTCTTTTTT
The DNA here is from genome assembly GCA_007922155.1 of Mesoclemmys tuberculata. NCBI lineage: Eukaryota > Metazoa > Chordata > Testudines > Chelidae > Mesoclemmys > Mesoclemmys tuberculata. The sequence continues at coordinate 1,410,092 of ML675618.1, forward strand.
TGCAACAGTGAATGAACAGCTAAAAAGAAACATGCACTGAAACTACAGTTATGTTTAGTAGGTCAGAGAAACTTGAGGACTGAATCCAGAGCTCTGGTTTATTCCAGCCACAGCAAAAACTGCACCGTTTGTGCAAGTGGACTTACATTACCCAAAGGGACACAAGACACAGTTTTATTGTAATCAGCCCTTTACTCTTTTCCTGATTTAAACACGGCAGAGTCAACAATCTAGGAGCAAAGAATGTAGAAGCTACATGTAAAGTATATATGAATAGAAAGTAACAAACAAAATTAAGAGAAGACCTATGCTTTCCCACTCACAGATTATGTTGACAATCTTAACCTCCATAGTATCTGTAGTTTGCACATATTTAGAAGCTTGGTAGTTATCTTGTAATTTCATTTTTCAGATGAAGAAACTCAGATTTTTTTTTGTTCAGACAGAAGCAATTAGTCTAAAGAGATATCAAATGCAAATCTGCACATTGTCCAATTGTAGCATATTTATCATTTGAAGATTAATGAAGATTTATAGCACTGCTCAGTCTTGGTATATTACTGAATTAAGTCAGTTACACTTTTCACTAAGTGAAAGTAATGTTGTATTGAAAAACATATAAAAATGAAGATGCTATCCCTTTAAATTTTAGTGGTTAAAAATATGAGATGTTTTCAGTTACAGGATGCAGACGGACAGATTAATCTGGTGACAGATTCTTATCAGACATCTGCATGCAGAGTCTCGATTAGCTCAGAATCCAAAAACAAACTGCTCCCAGAATTGGCTGACTCACCCTGGAGTTGAAGGGCTTTCCTGCGTGTCTGTAATCATGATAAGAATTAAGTTTAAGAGGGTAATAAATAAAATATACCACTGAATTTTATTTAATTTATAAACCGTGGAGTTTGGGATTCCCAGTAAATCAGAAAGTCAGGAAAGTGAAATGCTATATTGGTTAGTCACCCTTCTTCACATAGCCTTTTGGGATTGGTCTCACTCTAATGTGACCTGGCAAAAGACAATGGCTACATTATCATGGACAGTACATTCCGACTAAACCAAAGGTGCAGAGAGGAGAATGATATCTTCACCCATTCTTTTCCGACAGGCCCCAGAAAGTCATGCCGAGCTCCTCTTCCCAAAGAGCCCCCAACTGTAAGGGCCCAGAGGACTGCATCCTGTTTTCAGTTTTACTCAACCTCTGCATAGAAATGCTGGGGAGACAATGAGGAGATATTGGACACCAGCCTCACCAATGTGAAACTCATGCTCAGCGCTGATGAGTGCCAGGGGATGCAAAGGAAGCTCTAAACCAGCTTTACTCCTCCTCTCTCCTCAAAGCACATTAGAGGAGCTAAATGGCTGCTCCAGATTTTACTGATAGACTCGTCTCTGTTCCATTAGCAATAAACGAGGTGGCTGGTTGACAGCACTGTAGGAAAGAGATCTTTATTAAGCGTGCTGAGGCCAGTGTTGTACAATGAGGATCTGCTGTGTGAGTAGTAGTGGTCTCGCCCCTCCCAGCTTGCATTCCTGAGCACCTGTTTCAACACCAAACTCATTCCCTCCTGAAACCTGACCCTCTTTTCCCAGTTCCACTCATCATACTGCACTCTCCTGGGGACCTTTCCGCTAGCCAGGGATCAGCAGAGCACACTGTGCACCAGCCCTGCCCCTTCAGTCTCCATCATGCCTGCCAGAGGGAGAGGGAAGAGCTGGAGCCCCCCCTCGCTGGGGTAAGACTCATCAGCCACTTTGGGCTCTGGCTATGACAAGGGATCCTAGAGGAGTCAAAGACTTAATACCTTCAGCTATTAGTCTTTCTCAGCCAGAGCAAACAACAGGCCTTCCGGTATCTGAAGGAAACTGGAACCTGGAAAAAAAGATCAAGCTAAATCAGGAAATGATAGAGGCAATTTTAGTAGGAGAGGGTAACGTTTTGAGAAACTGTCAGCAACTACAACCTCAACTTCCCCCATTGCCATCTTCCAACAGCTGCTCAAGGCAGTGCATTATTCTGAAGTCATTTTGAACTCAGTCCTTTTGGACACGCAAATAGCATATAGCACCAGAAATGCCTTCTTCCCTCTTTGGTTTGCAAGGACATTTAGTTTGCTCTTTCCACTAGAAGATAGTCTTAGTCATGCTTATCCATAGTGCCACCTCCAGACTGGACTACAGCAGCATGCTATGCCAGAGCTAGAAAGGACAGGCCATTCAGAAAGCGAAACTGGTTTATCTTCTAGCGTTGCAGCACCTACCTAAATAAAGAGAGCACATGCTGTCTCATCGTTGTGTTCTGCACCTTCTGCTCTCCTTTCAATTTTAGATGTATATAAAGTTGCAGATTCAGATCTTTCAAACCCATAATGGGTTTGACCTGACCTGTCTCTGTGAGTGCAACTTCTTTGGTACCCCACTGGGGCAATTGTGACTGACGGGGGATGGTAAGGCTGTCTCAAAGATGGGACTCTGTGACTAGGGACTGAATATTCTGTTAGGGCCCTCTGCCCTGAAAGTCTCTACCAGATGCTTCAGAACCCATTTATGCTTCTTCTACAATGTCCCAAATACCAGAAAGATGAAGAGTTTAGACTCAAGTTTGGCCAGAATTTTTTGTGACTCTTAGTGTAACCCACTTTTCAAACATATAAGGGAGTAAATTATGCTCACATGCTGGGATGTGCAGCTTTAACGCAGGCTGTTTTTCAGGGACCATATTGCAGAAAGGCAAAATGGATACACATCTTTCCATCTCACTCTGCAAACGACTGGGCTTCATGTGGTATGACCAAAAACTCTTATGTGGGTTTATATGAAACCAGTTTTTAATTGAGAAATCAGCAAAGACCTGTATTGGTGGTAGCATAACCCTTTAACCACAGGCATATAAGATCAAGAGGGACAGCTCTTTGACAATCTCAGCTAGGGACCATGCTCTCAACACCCACACTTGAGGTAAATACTTGGTCAGTTAGCTTTCACTTAGGTCCATTGATTTGGCGGTCACTGTGCCTTCTCATAAATATGTTGCAATATTCCATTATGACATATGTGTCACGCAACTAAAGGTTTAGTTGGGCAGCCTGCAGAATACTGAAGGGGAAAATGGGAAAGCACTAGGGGTACATGTAGACAGCAAACAATACCCCACATCAGCAAGTCTCAGAGCTTGGGTCAACTTGCTTGGGCTTGCGGAGTGCCTGTTGCAGCGCTAAAAATGACAGTGTAGATGTTTGGACTTGGGCTGGGGCCCTGGCTCTGAGACCCTCCTCCCTCACCAGGTTTCAGATCTCAGGCTCCAGCCTGAACCCGAACATGTACACTGCTATTTTTAGCCCCACAGCACAAGCCCTGCAAGTCCCACTCAATTGATCCGGGCTCTGAGACTCGCTGCTGATTTGCTGTGTAGACATACCCTAAATCACAGGCATTTTTAGCTGGCAATTGGACAAGTTCTAGTATAGCAAACTCATGGAAAACATTTTAGCAGCACTCATATTCTCAGATTAAACCACAGGAAATATGAGAGTGCTTCCCTCAAGACCTCAGTGTGAAGTTCTTCTGATGGCACCTGGGGAAAAGCTAAGCCCTAAAGGAGTGATCACCACCAAGCACCAGAAAAAAATTGGACATTTGATCTGCGAGACAATAAAGCAGCTGACAGAACATATGAAAAAGAGGAGGAAGGAAATAGGGTCTTTTCTACAGCAGGATTTCAGTCATAGATGTAGCTGCACCAATGCAAAAACTACTATTGTCATGGTTTTCAGTGGTGCAGCATGATTAGTACAAGTGCAGGTTAATGTGGTTTTGAGGCTGGGATAAACCACATTGGTTCAAATCATCCTGTACCCATAAAACATATTCACACATTAGATATTTACCCTGGCACAACTGAGCTGGTGTCTGAAGTCTCTCTGTAGACAAGGGGTAAGATTTTCAAAACTACCTATGTGACTTAGGAGCCTAAGTCCCATTTCAAAAGTGATGTACAGCCAGACTTTTAAAAGGTCGCCTAAAGATGCAGCTAGGTGCCTCATCAGATTTTAAAAAGGTCCTAGATGCCTAACTCTCATTGAAGTCAGAAATCCAAGTGTCACTCCTTCGTCCCACTGACTTCCAGTGAAATGTAGGCTTCTGAGTGTCTAAATTACATTTGAAAATGGAACTTAGGTGCCTTCATCACTAAGACATTTTTGATAATTTTACCCAAGGCCTTTGTCATCTATTTCCTACTCAGAGTCAGTCCATGAACAGAAATAGATCATTATACTGAATTATGGCCATCAAGGACAAAGATATAGAAATATTAGAGGACATGGAGGAATAAGGGAGAAATATGGATGTTGTTCTTTAAAAGAGATAAAACTGCTAGGTCTGTGGCCCTTGCTGTCTGTCTGTTTTAGTAAACCTTGCTTCCTCCCTTGTGTCGGATGATTATACTGAGCATTCCCATTTCAGTCACTCATGTTGGCAACATGTATATGCTGAAGGACAGGTGTAATGTCTTGATTTGTGGTTTTTGAAGGGGTTATTTTGAAAGCTCAGCATATGAGTCTTGAGTGACACTGCAGAGGACCTTTCATTTAAGGTGCGTGGATTAGCCTGTGAGAAAAGGTTCTCAACAATGATACTTCTTGGAATGAAAGCCATATGAGCAAAGGCTTGGAAAAAAAGGAGACTGAGGGGGAATATGATAGCGGTCTTCAAATACTTGAAAGGCTCCCATAAAAAAGATGGAGAAAAGTTGTTTTCTCTTGCCACAGAAGGCAGGACAAGAGGCAATGGGTTCAAACTACAGCATAACAGATTTAGATTAAATCTCACGAAAAACAGAGTGCCTAGGGAGGTTGTGGAAGCTCTTCACTGGAGGTTTTCAAAATGAGGCTGGGTAGCTATCTGTCTTGGATGGTTTAGACACAACAAATCCTGCATCTCAGCAGGAGGTTAGACTAGATGACTTTTGTGGTCCCTTCTAACCTTGTGATTCTATGATTCTGCAGAAAACCCATCTCTATGAAAAAACCCTCTATAAATATACATATATAGGTCAGTGATTGAATTATTTATGCTTTTTATTTAAGAGATGACCAATCTTGAAGGGAGCACTTCCTATCTGAACGTTTCAGTGGTGTTCTCCTAAGATGAGCGGGTTTAAAAATAAATAAATAAACTAAAGGCTAATGTTTAACTTTGCAGGATAACATCGTGTGCAATGACCATGAATAAGTATGTGGAGGAGAATGTTTCCCAGAAGTCCTATACAACCATAAAGTATTTTATGAAGATGCTGAGCAGTGTCAGTGAGACCCTGATCTTTATTTTCATGGGTGTGTCCACGGTTGGAAAAAACCATGAATGGAACTGGGCCTTTGTTAGCTTTACCCTCCTCTTCTGTTTGATATGGCGTGCACTGGGTAAGGAGCCTTGACATCCAACTTTGTACTTGAGCATATTTTACAAGTGAAACATGCATCCTTTGTGGAACAGGTTGTCTGAAAAAGTCATGGCTAATCTGTATAGGCTAGGGGTAAGGTGAATCTCTACATGGGCTGGATATTGGAGACTAATAACTTCTTCTCACTATTGGCAGGGGACTTCAGATCAGAGCTTTAGGGATTGATAAAGCTGAGTTTCAGTAGCTCACATAATGGTCTCCTTACGTTTAGATACGCTTTATTTCAAAGAGGCTGGTTTGATTTCCAAAGATTACTTTATTCTCAGCCCTGCGCCTATGAAACAAGTGGGAGACTGTCCATTGCTATAACCATACCGAAACTAAAACTTCATAATTGTTACAAACATTTTATTTGAAAGTACAAATTTGTTTACAAATAAACAAAAAATAATAATTCCCCAAATTATTGGCAGTGCTGCAAAAGAAAACAAATAAGGGTTAGTTAACAGTTTTTAAAATTTTTATCCAAGTCATTCATTATAAATATCTATTAACATTAAAATGGGGGATACTTTCATTAATTTTCTGTTTACTGTATTATGTGGTTCTTAAACCAGAAAAGAAGTCCATGCCTACTGTATGTTGAGAAGACACAAATCCTTTAAAGAGTCTTTTTGGCTTCTCTTGTCCTGGCAGCACAAGCTTGTTATCTCTCCTTTCAAGAGCTACCCTAGGCCACAATCCTGCACAGACTTATGCACATGCATAACTTATTCACCTTAGTAACCTATTGGCTTCATCACTCATGCAAGTGAAGTGAAACATGTGACTAAATATTTCCAGGATTTGAGCCTTAGTGTGTTGGAGACCGGGTAACATTTTCAAAAGTGCCTAAGTCCCATTTTTAAACTTATTTAGGCATTTAAAGCCAGGTTTAGAAAGGTATTTAGGCACTTAAAGATGTAGAAAATCGAGTGGGATTTTCAAAAGTGCTGTAGTCACTTAGGACTAGATTCACAAAAGGAATTAGGTGCCTAACTGCCACATTAGGCACCTAAATCTCAGAATCAGGCCCCACTGGGATTCAAAAACCCCTCCCTCAGCTGCCACAAAATCTAGTAGGTATCATGTTCACTCGGCGCCCAAGTTTTTGCAGTACAAGTTCGGTAGGCACCTGTATGTCCACCATTGCACATGTGCACCGCAGCCTCACTCTAGGATGCCTAACCTCCAAAGCAGTGTATGAACCAGAGGAGGCTAGGTGCTCCTCCACCTACCTTGCTTGTGGGCCCAATCTGGTAGGTGCACTCAGAGTCTGCTTACTGGATCAGACTTCACACCAATGGGGGAGAGGGAGCAGATCCCTCATAATCTTTAGCCCAGTGGTTAGGGCAGTGGGAAGTGGGAGGTGTCCAGTTTAAGTCCCCTCTGTCCTGAGGGGAAGAGGAATTTGAAGAGGGATTGGCTGCCTCTTGGGCGAGTGCTCTAACCACTGGCTATGGGGTATTCTGATGTGGGGCTCAGTCTCTCCTACTGAAACTGTTCCACTGTGGATAAATAATGAAAGGATCACCGAGCCAGAGAGAGTGAAGGCACACGAGATGAGAATGACTCTATAGTCTGGTGGTTAGGACACCTAGTACCCACCAGGGAGGTGGGAGACCCAAGGTTCCGTTCTCCTCCAATGACTCTTTAATGATCTAATCCACAGTAGAACAGCTTCAACAGGAAAGAGGGAGGGAATTCCCCTACCAGAATGTCTCATAGCCCAGTGAGTTGGGTGCTCACCTGAGATGGGGTGTGGCAGATTCCGTCCCCCACCATAGGTGGAAGGGAGACTTGAACCAGGGGTCGCTCACACATCAGGCGCCTCTGTCCAATCTGGATTTAGGTGCCGAACTCCTTGAATTTGAGAAAGGTGTGACTTAGGACATACGCTGCTCCTCAGCATCTCCCACTGGCTAGACTGGGTGGGGAGCTGACTTTGTGAATGCCAGTGATTTTCTAGCTGCCTAACAGTTAGCTGTTGTGACATGCAGCACCACTATACTAAAATTCCTTTGCCAATCTAACCCTTAGGAGTTGAACTCCCATAGACTTTCAATGGGAATTAGGCAGCTAATCTGCTTAGATGCTTTTATAAATTTCCCTAGGTGGCTAGCTGCACCTATTGGTGCCTAAATACATTTATAAATCTGGTCCTTAGGAGCCAAAGCAGATGGATTTTCAATAAGACTTAGTCACCGGAATGCTTGTCACTTTTGAAAACAAGGCTTGGGTTCTTAAGGCATTTAGGCACTTTTGAAAATCTTACCCAATGTTTTAAACTTCAAATCCCTCACACTGCTAAGCAGACATTTCCTTGGCTAAAAAAACCAAACCAAACAACAGACAAACTCTGTGACAAAAATATAAACATCAGCAATGATGAGGATTTCCAAGTCACCTCAATTTTCCCTTTGACTATTGTCTTCATCCTTTCCTCAGGTGTTTTTGTTTTGACTCAGATCATTAACATGTTCCGGACAATTCCTCTAACTTCTAAGGACCAGTTCATTATTGCCTATGGAGGTCTCCGGGGAGCCATCTGTTTTTCTCTTGTATTTCTGCTTCCTGTTGCTGTGATCCCAAGAAAGAAGTTGTTCATTACTGCTACAATTGTGGTGATATTCTTTACCGTTTTCATTCAGGTGAGAACTCTCCTCCTGTCAGGTTTTGTTTCCCAGATGTTTTGTGAAGAAGCATTTGAGAAGAAAATCAATGTGTTTTATCTGCCTGAATGAGCCATTTTTCAGAGGGTTTTGGCCATACCTAAAAATGCAGTGTAGCCAGCAGCCAGGCAGCATAGGTGTGTCAGGTATTTATTAACAACTTATGTTAATATGTAAGTAGCATTAAAATAAAAAGAAGACATTTCCTCCAGAAGTAAATGTTAAAAGCCAGCACAGCACATTGGGCCAGCCAGAAGTTGTTGCCTTCTCTTAAAATAACGAGTTGCGGATAAATACTTACCAGAAATTCCACTATCCCCTACTGTTGGATTTTAACTTCCATATTACTATTTAGTCATCCCTGAATTTTAATTTCTAAAACAATAGCCGACAGAGAATGTAGCAAATCTGTGTTTGAATTATGAAAGATTTGCTTCCAGTTTCATAAGCTGATTGTCTTTCTTCATCATGGAATCCTTGAAAAAATGTTTTGGAAAAAAAGTGATTGCCATTAGCAAGTGGCATGTGACCAATAGGATTTGTCAGATAAATGCATCCTTTTTCTATGGACATCAATTGTTTTCTGGAGATTCCCTTCACTTCTGCTTTGCTAGCAGGCACTCTATTGTACCAGGAAGCACATTGCTGTCTAAATGCAACACTTGCTAATCACAGGGGTGATTCATATTTGAAACTACTGTACCAGTCTTGACTTTGGGGAGCCAAAGTACCCCAGGGTTGGTAGTCACAGTTTTGATTGAAAGGGAAGAAGATAAATGACTGAAATGTATTTCTCTTTTCCTTTATGTCTACGAGTAAACAAGGAATTTTTGTTGTTGTTTTCTGTACAGGGAATCACAATTCGTCCACTGGTGGAGTTTCTTGATGTTAAAAGAGCGAATAAAAAGCAGCCAGCTGTCAGTGAAGAAATTTACAGTCGGGTATGCCATAGCTTTAGCATCATTGGGTGAAATCCTGGCTCTATTAAAGGAAATGGCAAAACTCCCACTGACTTCAGTAGAACCAGATTTTACTTGTAATGTGCCACAAGGAGATACATCAGTTTGGATTTAATTTCTATACATTTTCTTTTTTATAGTCTATATATATATAGACTCATAGACATTAAGGTCAGAAGGGACCATCATGATCATCTAACCTGACCTCCTGAACATTGCAGACCACAGAATCTCACTCACCCACTCATGTAATAGACCCCCAACCTGTGTCTGAATTACTGAAGTCCTCAATCATGATTTAAAGCAGTGGTGGCATAGGGCATTGACTCCAGGCCTCCTGAGTCTTAGGTTAGTGCCTGAACTAGCCTTCCACTTAGCCTAAAGCAATTTAAATATGGACTAAACTGATTTAAGTTCATCTACTGATCCTTAGTCCCTTCTAACCCCCATGGCTCTATGATTTAGCTTTACAGATTTCCCCCATTTTAATCAGATTGATTTTTGAATTGATTGAGTTAAACTGGTGCACCTTTTCTCATGTAAACAAGACCTTAGTGATTAAACTAAGCTATCATTAAAGTGTCATGTCTGAGAGCAAGCTAAATGATGTCCGTAAGAATTCATAATGCATCTGAATTTTTGCCTTTAGTTCCTTGATCACGTGAAGGCGGGAATTGAAGATGTGTGCGGACACTGGGGTCATAACTTTTGGAAAGATAAGTAAGAACACTATTTAAAACTCTTCGCTGTAGAAGGGAGACAAAGCTGGATGACTGGATGAGCTGGCTCAGCAACAGCAAAAATAGCTTGTCGGGCAGCAGATTTAAGCCTTGGGGTTTTACTCTTAAGAATCTTGGTCTGGTTTTAACCTGCACAGGTTACAAAGCAAGAACGAGACAAAATAGTTTTATAAAACCGCAAGAACACAGAACACAAACCTAAGCCTCGATAAAAACTCGGCCCTCTGATCCTTAGCTCTGGAATTCCATCATCTCAAACCATTCGTTCACCGTTTCTGGCTGGTTTTATAGTGTTTCCTGTATGCCTTTTGAGAGTTTGCTTAAGCGTGTAGTCCACAGCCTGCCTTAGTATTCCAGACTGTACAGCTTTATAATATTGAAGCAGTGGTATTAACGCAAGAAGACTCAGGAAACAGTTGACTTTGAGGTGCCTGAAAGATTTTAATATCAGAACAGTGAATTGTCTGTTACATAGTTCTTGATGGTTTTATTTCAAACTTAGTAAGGGGAAGGAGGATCAACAGTGGTTCCGTAAGCATCCAAGGATTACAGTTTTGCTGCAGTAGAAGCGAGAACCTCTAAAAAAAACTGATCTTTTTTTTTTCAGGGACACATTAAAAGTTCAGAGCATGAAAGGCAGTGAGTTCAAATCAAGGCCTTTTTGCTCGCTATTACAGTAATATTTATTACTCCCTTTGTCTTTTAGGAAAATGGATAATTAAAAATAACAATTGTGAATAAGCTAACACAATTAAAAGATAAAGGTCACTGTTAAAGGATTTGTCCATGAATGCATGAGCCAAAACACAGGCCAGTCCCAGCAGAAAGAAAGGTTTACTTGATCCTTTAATTACTTCATTCATCCTGCAGGGAGTAACCTCCATCCCCATAACTGCAGCTGTGGTGTATTTGATTTGCCTAACTATCTGTAACATAAACTAACCGGTGGGGTTGGTTTTTCTCATGCATAGGTTTAAAAAATTTGACAGTAAGTTCCTGCGGAAACTTCTAATCCGGGAGAACCAGCCCAAGTCCAGCATCGTTTCTCTGTACAAGAAGCTGGAAATCAAACACGCCATTGAGATGGCGGAGAGTGGGATGATAAGCACAGCCCCATCTTCAGCTTCTCTCAAGTGAGTAAAGCCAGTGTGGTTAGTGCGTGGGTTAGTGCGTTTATTATAATACACCATTTGCGTACAGGAAACATCTCTTGTTTAAGACTCCTATGCTAGTGTTGCCTGACACTAAGTGCATGTGCGTTTACAATTTTTCCTGCAACGAATCTGAAATAAATGCTATCACAGAGAGTGGTGGCTCTAGTTGCTTGGGCACTGCCCCACTAAGGCCTGGTTTACACTTACCGGCAAATTTGGCGGCAGACGACGGGTGATATGCAAGCTACTCTACGTACTCTTCCATCGACTTCCTAACGTCTGTTCTGTGCACCGTCTCCACTACACTGTGCTTATGATAAATGCATTCCGTCGATGCAGCATTACTCTTTTTCCAGGGGTGGATTTATTAAGTCGATATCCGGATCGATTGAGCAGGTCTTCACTTCTGCTCAGTCGATCCTGAGAAATTGATCTTTTGTCACCACCAGTGAAGACACACCCTAAGAGAAGTTAAGGGATTCATTGTTGCTCAATGTCGTCTTTAGCCCACAGAGACTGAAGGTGATCTTTGCTCTTCCAGGTTGGAGAACCTGATGGGGACAGCTGCACAAGTATTCCAGTGCAGCACATCCCGGTAGGGGGGCTGAATCAAACTTTTGAAACAATGCGTGCACATTTGAAAGCAGATAGAGGGGAGGCTTCAGGGGAACTTTGAAAAGTACCTCAATCAAATTTGTATCTTAATTGAACTTGTATAGACTTTTGACAAAGCATGACATTTTTGGTTGAGTGTCAAGCTTTGCCATTGACTTCAATGAAGTCAGGATTACACCCTTCATCTTGTAAACAAATTTTTTTCCCTGTGTAAAATGTTATTTTTATCTTTAAGGAAGAATACTGATAATTTTAATTTGTAATCATTTCTCTCTCTCTCTCTGCTTTGCAACAGTGATTATGTGGAAGATATGGAACCTAAAGTAAAGCCGCTTTCCACTGGTGAAATGGAAAATATTCGAGACATATTAACAAAGAATCTCTATCAAATACGACATCGGGTAAGGGTGACGTTATACTTAACAGAATGTCCCACGTCAGTTTTGAATGTAAAGATTATCTGCAAAATTCATTCTCAGGCCAGATTCTCACCTGGTGAAAATCAGCATAGCTCCATTTAGATTTATGCCAATTGAGGATCTGTCCCTTTCATGTTCACGAATCACAATAAGGCTGTTTCCATAAGGGCTTTGCTGGCTTTTATACCTTTTTGTAGGTGTTAAATATTATTGTTACATTATATCCAGCTAATTTATATTACTTTTGAAGGCTCATGTGCACACAACCCAGTGAAACTAAACCTCCGTTTTGTCCCAGTTCTGTCATGCCGGTGTTTTGGTCACCTCTTGATGTGAGATTGCTCTTCTCATTTCCAGTGATTGTGCAGTTGTTTTTTATTGAGAGTGAGAGCTTCTGAGTTGGAAAAGTGGCGAAATAAAAACAAAAGGACACTGCACCCTCCTGTGGCTAGAATGGTGTGTGTGTCTGTGTTTTTGGAAAGCATTCAAAAGAGGAGGTGGCTTCAGCTTGCTGCAGCTGAAAATATTTTACCCCTTTGGTGACTGATCTTATCACCTTCACATGAATGTCCTCTATTGCCACACTTAATGAGCTAGTGTGGGTCTGGCATAAAGACTGTATACTAAGCCATTTTTCCCCCCAGTTCTTTTTCATGACAAATATTGGCAGGTTTAACAAAGGCCAGGTGCCGAACAGAATGCCTGTGGAACAAATGACTAAACAAACATTGTCCTAATCGCTCAGATTGTCCCTAATCAATTTTTACTGCGATTCTGTTTGTAAGATATTTGTGACACTTAATGAAAAGTTAAAGCAAAGAGTGAATTTTGTGCTGTCGGGAAACTTCAATGTATTTGCCATTATGCTTTTGAAACTGTTACCACTGCCTCTGTGTTTCAGACGATGTCATATAACAGACATAGCCTGGCGGCAGATGCCAGTGAAAAGCAGGCCAAAGAAATTCTTATCCGTCACCGGCACAGCCTGAGAGAGAGTGTAAAGAAAAGTAACAGCCTGTCTAGGGACAAACAGGTATTTGCATTTTAGCATGTTGGTAGAAAAGAACTCATCATAGCTAAATATCATGTGAAAGGTCCTTTGAAACAAGAAAAAACTTGAATGTGCTATATTTGATATTTGCAATATTTGACACTTAGGCTCTGATCTTGCCTCTTGTTCTTTGCACAAGCTTCTGAGCTTGCGTGAAGCCCCATTTACCTCCACAGGGCTCCATGCAGTTGCATCTGTGTGGACCATGTTGAAGGGTCAGGGCCTTCTATAGTACCTGTCACCCGAAATGTCCCCAAAGAACTTCACAAACTCCATACACACAGCACTCTAGCCAGACAGTGAGGGGGTGCAGCCGTAAGTTAATGGAGTCTGTCTGGCAGAGATGGAAAGTGGCACTTAGACAGAAAATCTGTCCATAGGATGCTCCTCCAACTATCCAAAGTGGCAAAATTTTGACCAAGCTTATCAGGCCAAGCCCCTCATTTGAAAAGTGCCAGGCCTTCTGTAATATCCACAGAGGTACACATAAAAGACCCTCTTCCCCTCCCTTCACCCAAGTAAATTGCACAATATGCAATTTATTTTGCTTCAAATGGTGATGTTTGAAGGGCTGAGTCAACCTTCTAATGCAATAATCATAAACTTCAGGTCATAGCTGAAAGACAGGGAAAAAGGGTCTTCTAGCAGCAGCCACACTGACAGCTGCTTTGAAATCAATCAATCTACCCACTTTAGGAGGAAGGAAAATCAACCATTTTTTGAATATTTATTTTCACATTCCAAGGTTACTTAGTAATTACTATACTAGTTGAGGTCAGAGTGACATCTACAAGAATCACTGTATCTAATTACCATCATTACTGAGGCTACCATGGCATTTTACTGTAATACTGGATCTTGTTCGGGAAGTACTTGCACCTGTTAATACAATACGTTTCTGTCACTGAAGCTGTAGCTACGTTGCCTTAGACATGCTAATAACTAATTTACTAGCCAGGGATAGCAGAGGGACTTCCAGGACAAAGACATTTTGAATGTGGAAAGAGGAACAGGGGGGTCAGAGTCAGATTTTCAAAATGCACGGACAGTAGTTTTTAAAATAATTGTTCTTAAATAATGCTGGTTTTTTTTTTGTATTTAACCAGTATGCCTTCAGCTCAGTGCTCATGGGTAGCACTGTAGTATCCAAAGAAGACAAATGTCTGATAGGAAATGGATTTCAATTTCAAGTTTCTTTTGGATACACGAGTGGGATGGGAAGATGGAGAAAGGGAGCAGATTTTAAAACTTATAAAAAAATATCTCCTGATAGCGTCCTTTTAACAACCACAAATGAGATACACTTGAGAAATTGTAAATAAAAGATGAAGAGTCCTATGCTGAAAGTCCTACCACCCCTGGGAGTTGCTGACTGTCTTCAATGCCTCATGAATTCAATGGCTCAGCACCTTGCAGAAGCTAGCTAGGCCTTCAGGCCCTGATCTTGCAAACAGTTACACGTGTTTAATTCTATGTAATGAGCTGCTGCAGGACCTCATTGGAATTATTCACACGTATCAAATTACGCAGATGCGTAAGTGTTTGCAGGACATGAGGCTAGAATTGTTCCTGCTGTGAGAGTGGTTAACCCCATTTTCAAACTGGAGCTAATGTTAGTAGCTGAGTAATAAAGATCTAAACAGGGATTGCATAGAGAATGACTTGAGGGTTTGCCTACATTAGCAAAGGTGGTCAAGGAAAGGTTGGGATTAACGAACATGTAACTACCCTGACTTAGCTAGACCTTTTCTCTAGTGTAGATTCATATTAACATATTATACTTCAGTTTAGCTGGTTGACATCAACTTTACGTTTCCCACTGTCTAGGGTAGGCCTCAGCCAGCTAAACGGAGACAAAAGATTAGCCTGGGTCTATACTTGGAAAAGATCATGATTAGCTATTTATTATGTGTTAGCCAAATTCAGCCTAACCTTCAGCTCTTTTCCTAAGCTAGACAAACCCTTTCAGACAGGGCCCAAGCATAATTTTTTCAGGCCCAGTACAAATTTATAACACAGGCCCCCTCCCACACACATGCCACAATCCCTCATCCCATACATACGTACAATGTTATGAGGCATGAAAAAAGTTTGACTGCTGAAATTACTGTTACATATTCTACATTTCTGAAAAATGCCCCCCTTTGCTATTTTTGTTTAATATAACACCCTGCCTGAGCGTCCTCCAAGTTTGCTGACTGTTCTGTAACTTTTTGGTCATTATAAAGGTATTGTATCCTGTCAATTTCTTTTTTTTTTTTATTCTAATGGACCAATGTGACTGCAAACATTTTATAATTAGGCCAATTAACTTTAAAGCTTTATTTTTCATTGCAAAATAATGAATTAGCCTCCCAAAGTCAATTTCTCTTGCAAGTTCACACTCAATAGACAAGATAGCTGGGTAGCTTAACCATTCTTTACAGGCCACAAGCCTGGATCTTTGAAAAGAAAATAATCGATAGTGTAGCACTGCTCTCCCCTGCTTTTTGTAAACCTTCTGAATGCGGTGGTGCTAACGGTGATACTACCTGACGATCTTCAAGCATGAGATCGGAGTCACATGTTGCAGGTTCTGGCAGATTTTCTCTGTCATCAATTGCCAGTGCCACAGACCCAGTCTCTATATTGAAATCATTGTCATCTTGATTTTGTTCATCTGCTTCCCTAGTTAGTATATTGCCTGACTGCAGAAAGGCCGTGTCTGAATTGAAAAACTGGAGGATAGGTTGGCGTCCTTGAGCTTTAGAAATAGTTCCCTTTCTTTTAACTCCTTGTTTCTGGCTGCCTGATTTATTATAGAGGGTGTGTGTGTGTGTGTGTGTGTGTGTGCTTTGCCCCTACCACCAGTTGTCCCTCCCTTTGGCCTGTGCACAAGGAACTCTGGGACTGGTAGTTCTTGATCTTGATATGCTAGACCATGCCACAGAGAGGAGCACAAATCTCTCTGTCTCAAACTACAAGTCCTAGTTTAACTGCACAAGCACACGCTCTGTTCTAGGGAAGGGCCTGGGCTAACTCACTGTTCAGAATGTGGCTTGAGGCTGCTCTAACACTACTTCTGATTGGCTCCAGCAAATCTCAGAAGATCTGGACAACAGACACAGGGAATTAAGTTTCTATAAATATCCTCAGGTATGATCTACAATTTAGTCTCAATTTGTTCCTCATGGTAATGGGGGTTGCAGCCTGGGCCCAGCCCCCCAGAGCCTCTAGGTCCCGGTAAAGTGTACCCTTTCCCCTTAGCTGCACCGCCCCCCCATGTGGGGCCCTGCTTTCAGAGTTCTTTCTTGTGTTTCCAGTGTTCTTTATGTGATATTTCGTTCTACTGCAACTTAACATTTTCTGCATTTATTTATGCAGGATACCATTAAAGCAACCCGGTTTCTGTCACTGCCTAAAGACACTAAACTGCCAGAGAAATTACGAATAAGGAATAAAACATCGTTTAGAGGTAATGCAAAGTGTTCTGATATTTGCATACTTGGGATGTACAGACTCCACAAGTAGGGCCACAGGTCTGCTATCTTTACCAATATGAGTAATCCTTAGGCATGCAAGCAGTTCCATTCACATCAACGTGATTACTCACATGAGTAAGGACTACTTGCTTGGGTGAGGATTTGCAGGATTGTGGCCATACTTCTCATTCCTAAACTATAGATTCAGAAACTTCTGAAGTTGTTTTTAGGCCCCCAGCACTATTCAGCTGGAAAGCAGCAATTTTAAGTTTTTTCATAATGTCACCTAGAGGGTACTGTGTTACTTTACCATTGCACTAATGGGGCTGTTAAGACATGTCAGTGCTGATTAAAAATTAAGATAATAAAATAAATTATTGATAATTAGCTTAATTAATTAGAAGTAGCTTTGTTGCTCCAATAAAGTTTGCAGACCATATTTAATTGGAAGAGAGATAGGGGAAATGGGGAGAACAAGAATATGGACCCTGTGGGTGAAATCTTGGCCCTCTTGCTGCCAATGGGAGTTTTGCCATTGGCTGCAACGAGGTCAGGATTTCGCTCTCCATGTTTCTGTGGATGAGAGTGAGATAAAAGTTGTTGTATCATTTGAAAAGGGCATCAGAAGAAACAAAACATATAAGTAAATCAGGGCAACAAAGATCTGGAAAGCAAAATATTTCGTCCCCGATTCACATGTCTTCAAAATACAAACGTATTTCCCCCATGATTCCCTTTTTTAATGCCAGGGGATATCCACATCTAGGGCCTGATCCTGCAGACCCTTGCTCATGGGACTGGTCCTTACATAAGTGCTTCCATAAGTCAATGAGATTTCACGTGACAGCAGTTTTCCTCCACTGAAGTCGCTATGAGATTATGATTAATTTCAGTGGGAATAAGCCCAATACGAACCTACTCATGTGAGTGAGGGTTTGAAGGAGTGGGCTCCTAATGCATTTCGGTGTCTATGACTTTCTCATTTTGTATGTTTACTACAGGGATTTTCCCCTTTAAAGATTTCCATGTGGTGAGATGCTAACATCTTACCTACTTCTTCCTTCTCCCCAAACTTTGTTGCTAAAAATGACCATCTTCTCTGCATTACTATCCACACATATCAGACAAGAGACGTTGTCACAGGCATTAGAGAGAATTAAATATTAGATCCACAGACTATTGGATCTAAAATAGGAATGCCTAGTCCAAAGCAGGTGAATAACCAATAGCTAAGTCATTGGACATCTGTTAGGACACTTACATTCTATTCCCAGCTCTGCCACTGGCCTACTGCATGACCCTGGCACATCATCATGTCTTTCTGTGCTGCGGTTCCTCAATCTGCAAAATGGGGATAGCACTTACTCTCTTTGCAAAGTGCATTTTGTGCTATAAATGAAGCACTATAGACAAGCTAAGTGTTTCTATGGCAGATGGCCCAGAATGCTGGGTCATGAATGAATTAGACTCCATATAGATTATGTGTCTTTCTATACTGTATTTTGGTGCCCAACATCTCGGTGTTTGCCAGACCAGTGTTTGGGCATTTGGTGTCTCCAAAAAAAAAAAAAAAAAGAAAAAAAAGAAATCTTCCATGGAAAGTAGACAGCTTTTGTGAAAAAATTTATTTGGTTGAAAACTGAATTTTCCATAGAAAAATAGTTTCAATGGAACATCTTTGGCCTGCCCTATCTATTATTTTTATTATAAGTAGAGAGAACCTGCTCCATCTGATTCTCTTCCACGTAAAGTAACAATCAAGAGCTATCATTTGGAAGATGAAATACATTTACAGTCAGTAACATTTCCAGACCATACTGCACACCATAATTAGTGGTATATAACCCTCCCCCCCCCAACTTTAGTGATGAACCATGTCCTTGCAAGTTGGTAATTATGTCTTTGCTCTCCTGTAATGATGCTCTTTATTCTGTAGCCATGCCTACAGAGGTCATCCACTGTCATCGAGAATTAAACATTGAAAAGGAAATGTGCCTCAAGATTATTCAATTGTCAAAGAATATACAATTTGACACATTCAGGGGGGGGAAAAAAAAAAGCAATAAGCCTGCCACCAGAGATGCAGGAAGGTTTTCTTCATATGAAATAATGTGGGATGAGCAATTATATGATGATATATTTTGTTGACCTCTTCCTCCTTTGTACAAGAGAAAAGCTCTGGTGAACATTAATGGGAACTCTTCCTATGACAATACACTCCTCTTTAATACAATTAAAGTAGATTTAAAGTATAGGAAAAACACAATTGATTTGTAAATAGTAAATGTTATAACATATGGAAGTATTAAAATTATGGGACGTATGCAAATATTGATGAAAATATTAAGAAATTGAAAGGGATGCTACCAAAGGGAAAATAATTTTCTCTATATCTATCTTCAGGAATATTATCAACTTAAACTACTGGACAGTGACCATTTAAGGATATTTGTTGATAGCTTTCACTGAGACAATCTGTACCCTTCCATGGGGAGACCACTGAGAACGGGTTTGAGAGATTTGGAAACTCTGGGAGGTTTCCTGCATGGTACCTCCTTGACATCACCTCTTCTGGTGACTTTAGAAGGTAGAAGACATGATCTCCCACCTGTGCAGATCCCCAGGGAAGATCCTTTGTCTGATGGAGGGTTGGTTCCCTTCATGCAGCTTCTCTGGATCTCCTCCCCACTTGGCAACGCAGCTCCTGCAGGGAGCAGGGTGCATGCACAGAGGCTGAGTTAATATTGGTTTGAGTGCTATTCACTTAGGCCAGGATGCCCAGTGTAAT
>ML675618.1:1429403-1497481 GCA_007922155.1 Mesoclemmys tuberculata
CAAACCAATATCTCTAGAGCATTCCTAGTCGCAGGTCTGCACGGCTGGGGAGATAGTAAATGCAGCAGACCTGACACTTTTCTAGTAATGGCACTACTACACTTCGAGTTGGAGGTATAAATTCCAGCTTGAGGAGACATACTCTTCGATTGAGTGTGTGCTAAAAATAGAATTGTAGCCATGATGACATGGGCAGTGAGAGGGGCTACCTGCCCAAGTGCATGCCTAGCATTTCAGATGGGATTGGACTGGGGCAGCTAGCCTAGTCTGCTGCTCACACCATGGCGACTACACTATTTTTAGCTCAGTCAGAGCTCGTACGGGTATGTCTCCTCAAGCTGCAATAAAAAACCCACATCACTGACTGTCATCACCCAGGTCCATTGGGTTCTGAGATTCACTTCCATTGTGGGTTTTAGTGCCTGAGCTCCAGCCTGAACCTGAATGCCTACACTGCAATTTTTAGCCCTACAGTCCAAGCCTTGCGACACCAAATCAGCTAATCTGGCCAGCAGCAGCCCTGTCACGGGTCTTTTAGCACAGTGTAGATGTGCCCTAAGAGCCCCATCCACGTATCTGCATTTTCTTTCCCTCATGTAAGTGGAAGAGAGCAGATGGACTGCTGTCTAGAACAACTGGAAGCGTGTAAGGAAATGTGGCAAATGCTTGTGAAAACATTCAGCCAGCTGAGCACAAGTGCAAAATTCCCTCTGAGCAAATTTCTAGGAAAACAGGCAAAAATAGCTGTGAAATTCAAACTACAGATGAGCATTTGTGTTTCTTGTGGGTGATACTGGCCAGTGCTCAGTTATTTTGTTTTACAGCACTGTACAGGCAGTGATATTATTTCACTAACATTTTAATTCTCTTTTAAATGAACAGTGGGTGACAGCAGTGACTCTGAACTGGAGGTTGCTACCACAGCGCTCAATTTAAAGCCCAGAGCAGGAAAAATTTTGCACCGCCAGAGACAGCAGCAGCCACTTCAGCAATTTAGAATGGAGTGGAGGAATGAAGTTGGAGACCATGATGAAAGAGTAGATCACAGAGAAGCAACCAACCAAGCTCAAGCATCCATAGGGTTCAGTCAACCACTGTTGTCAAGACCAAGATTTGGAACACTGAGTGAAGAAAATTTGACTGAAGATGTTAGATCAACAAGACCAATGCCGCCACCACGATTAGTCAGGTGGGCATCTGAAACTGAAAGGCATACAAATAAATCTCAGAATGATCCATACTGAACACAGCTGAAGTAGAACTATCAATAATAAACTACAAGTGTGCTAAATTAGTACTCTAAACTATTTGACTGGACAGTGGGATCTATTTTAAAAACTTGGTGTGGATTTAAGAATTTCATTTGGGTCGCACGCCCATATCATTAATTAACTGGATGAAATACCAGAGCAAATGCCAAACCCAAGACACGAAAGAAAACATCTTTTCTGAATAACTTTTATCAATGCTCTGACAGTTATGTCCTTTTTACTACTAAAGGGGAAACGTGCCTTTTATCACACCATTTGCTCTGGAATCAAATAATCCAAGTTCAATATTTAATTATCCAACTAAGAATGTTTTAAAAACTCATACAACGAAAGGAATCTTTAAAAATATTCTAATACATTTAAGATTTTATTTATGATTGAATAATGCTTGTCTAAATCAGATTTTTAATGTGAATACCACTGAAAATTGCACTAGGCCCCTGTCCTATAGAACTTGCAAGACAAATACCTGGATCACTGCAGACTATTGTTAGAATGGCCAATATATTAGGATATGGTTAGAGGCTGTGAAGGCTGGAACAGGGTCAGAAGAGGAGGACCTAGCTGCAGAAGATTCTGATTCAGTTAACAGAAAATGGGGTATAAAGTTAGGTGAATAAGTAGATGAGCTCCTGATTCATACTATCAACATTTTTTTCCGGCATGTAACCAATGAAAGGTGCTGAGCACCTCCAGTGCAGTGTTGAATGCCCACAACTTTCATTCATGTTAATGGAAGTGGATAGCACTCAATACCTATCAGGATTAAGTCCTGAAAAAGAGAGTTGCAGGCACATCAAAAGGGTCTGATTCAAGAACTGCTTCCTGGGTCTCAGTTTGTGGCTGCTGTGGAAATACAGCAAAATTGCTAGAACACTAGTCATAGGCAGAAAACAGATAGTCTCATGCTTAGGCATGGAGTAGGGTTCAGGAAATCTGGTTCCAGTTCTCACCTCTGCTTGTGACCTTGAGCAGCTCATTTGGTCTCTGTGTCCTCTCTGTAAAATGAGAATAATCATCATCCTTCCTTCCTCTAGATTGTAAGCTCTGTGGGACAGGGACTGTCTTCTATTATTTGTTTGTACAGCATGTTGCACAATGGGGCCTCCATCTCAGTTGGAACCACTAGACACTGCCATAAAATGAATACATAAATAAAAACAATACTAAAATGCACATCTCTCATCTCAGTTTAGCTGGCCATTTTGGTTTTCTTTAAATTAGAGGGTTTTTTTTTTTGATGCGTCAAACTTCCCTAAATTCTGCTCCCGTTACTATAATCCTTTTCTACTATTCAGGTGAGGTGGAGTTCTCCTGTCTGTCAAATGCAAATTCTAAATTGTGTGCAGATGGAAACATGATCTTTTTAACGTCTCACTCAAAGGCTCATGTCGAGATAATTTCTCTACTATAAGATATTGATTTTTGCAAAAAGAATGTAGCCATGTTTCGTTACTGTGGGAATCAGTCACTTGTGCATGACCACCTTCCTCTCTTTGGCTGATGATGGAATGAGGTGATACTACAATGTTAATTTATAAAAATAATTTTGAATTCATTTTCGACAGCATCTTGTTTTATTACATTTATTAGAACTATCAGCAAATATTCCTTCACAGTGTCACTCTAGTCATATCTGAATCAAAATTGAGCCTGGCCTGGAATTTTCAGAAATGAATCCAGGTCCAAATTTCCCCATAGTAAGATTATGTTATGACTTGGGCATTTGGATCAAGTTTGACTTGTGACTTTAAAAAACCATGATAAAATTATGCATGTAGAAAGTTAGTTTGATTTACTCCCTATGGAGCTCTCTCTTTCCTTTGCTGATAAGGGCTAAACAAGTGACTTGGAACTGAGCAACTGGCTTAGTGTCAAATTTTCAAAAGTGGCCTCTGATTTCTCACAACTCCTGAGACCCTGCATCTTTGACTGACTGCAGCTGGAGTAGTGGGTACTTAGTGCAATTGAAGAGGTGGCCCCAAATGTTTAAACTGGACACCTCAAAATTGAGGCACCTAAAATTAGGGGCCATTTTCAGAAATGTGGGCCTTAACCACTTTGTACTTCAATTACTTAAGTTATAAAACAAGTTCATGCTTACTTTTAAATGCCTTTTGAGATCTATGAATGAAAAGCAGTAAGTAAATGCATATTATGCAATTACAAAATTATATTTTCAAGTATGCCTGTTACTACCTTTTTCTCTACAGAGAGAAAAGCAAATTATCTTTAAGACTTTATCTTAAGACGTTATCTTTAAGACTTTCTAATTTGCATCTTCTGTTACAGCCTGCAATGTGGATTTTGTTTTTGGTTATCCTATTTCAAAGAAAGTTTGTGGGAGTTGGGAAATTAGAAGCCAAATAAATGTATGACTATCATCTAGCACCATCTAATGGCAGAAATGATGTATTGACTATAGAAAAACAGTTGCAGTGACTAAAATTTGCAGCAGCAAAGAGAGAAATTTAGGGAGACAGAATTAAACTGAAGTTTGGCCAGGATGATGAAATTAACACACTTACCGTTGTGAAAAGTATTAAGGGATCTATCATGACAGTGATCAGCACGTTGTGTCTACCATACAAAGAGAATATTTCTTCCAGGATAGCACAGATCCTCAAATAGGACATCATATTGGGGCATTAATTTCTTGGGCTAGTCAAAAGACAGCTGGGACCTGAGTTCTGTAAAGGTTATGTAGTGGGGAGCACATTGCAGAAGTTGGAGACTGAAGTGCTCGGGGAGATTAGCCAGCTGGTTATAATGAAAGAAGACTGGGACAAACAAAAGTTTTAAATATTATAACTCAATCACCAAGTACTTTCTAGAAGGCAAGGTGTTGCAGTTCCACAGGAGATGATGGTGGGTTGGAATAAATTCAGACACCGAATACAAAAAAATAAAATCTGATTGAATTTGAAGGCTTATAGCAATAGAGTATCCTTTCAAATGTACACAACATTCAGCTACATGGATTAAATACATGAGCTTGATATTTCTGTGAAATGAAATTTTTGTGTTGCTATTTAAAATATGATCAATAATTTCTGACTTAACATGCTATTGAATATGTTCACAACACATGCCACTGTTTAAACCTCGCTGCAGGCCTTTTAAGACAGCACTGTTTTCAAAAAGCTCTCTTTACCATCCTAAGGACTAGAAACAATTATTAAACATGGACGCTTCAAAAGGCTTATTTTCCTAGGCACTGGAAATGATGGCTCTGGACACCCTGTCTCAGAATTTGCATTCCAACTCTTTCCCCTTTTTATCTTTGCATCACTTTTGTACACTGATGGCCCTGCCTTCCCGGATGAAGTAGAGGTCAAATCCCATTTGCCATTAAGTGAAAGCTGGCATCTACACAGATAGCATTTAGCAGCAGCTACCTTTTGCAGAGGGGAATCCAAACCTCACAGATGAAGGCACTGCCAGGAACAGTGTGAAATATGGCAGAAAAGTGCAGGAGCAGCCCCTAGTAATAGCATCCTACTGTGTAAGGTGGTGTGGTCAAAGAGGTGCATAGATTGGGTTGGAGCTGAAAAACAGAAGAGCTGGAAAGCAGGGCTGGCAGGAAAAGCTGGCTGACAGGGTTGGAGACATTACACTCATATCTGGGGACTACAGGAATAAGAGAACAACAGGATATTACCAGCCATTCCAAATAAATGAAGAACCCTCTTGCACTACTTTCAGCTACCTCATGCATCTGAACTGCCTTCCCAGCTCCATTCCCTAATTCCTTCTGCTCTTAGACTCAACTCAGGAAAACATTTAATCACCTTTAACTTTAACTACATGCAGAAGGCAGTGGGACTTACATATGCGTTTCAAGTTAAATGATGTCTTGAATAAAACTGTTTTCCTCAATGGGTGCCTAGCTGATCAGGAAGCAAGAGTTCAAACGGACCTGAGAAGTCAATCAGGCAAAGGAAGACTAAAGAACAGAGAAGGCAAACAGGGAAACCAAATACTGCATTGGATGTACATCCTATCCAACTCCATTGACTTGGCCACCTGTATTCTGAAATGCATTACAAGGAACAACAAATAAAGTTAACAGACAATAATTATCGGAACATTAATAAAAATGGAATGTCATTTCAATTTATTACTTTAAAAAAAACTATTTTAGTGCAACTTTTGTAACTAATACTACAGAGAAGAATCCTTCCTAAAGTACTTCAAAAATCACTTTTTACTATAAATAAAAGCCATTTTGTCCAATTGCATCACTGCAGTATGTCCCTGAGATCACATATTCCACTACCTTCTCACTCCAAATATTAATTTTCCATAAGACACATTCAGACACTAAGAAAAATATAGTACATCTTACAAAACAAAAATCAATCATACATTAAAGCAAAGACTATTTGGTTGTGGATAGCATAAAGTGTTTCAGCTTGTGCATAACCTTCAGAAGTGAAGATTTGAGTCCTATCACCCTTACGAATGATATGCAAACAATTGCTAAATTTGGTGCAAGCGAATTTCATAGTGTCAAAAAAAGACACTTTTGTTATCCGTGTCTCAAGTTGGAAAGATAGAAGTCATTCTATCTATCTGTTGGTTATTGGGTAAGAAAATCACCAAACCTGTTAAATCCTTTATACCAAATACCAGTCCACTATGTTTTATTTTCACGTCACTCCAAGTGACAGCAGCAAATCACAGGTCCCTGTTCTGGGGAAGTTCTTTTTTATTTACAAAGGGAGGAAATAGGGTAAGAGAATTAGTGAGGGGATGTTTTGAAGCTCCGGCCTAAGTGGTCACCAGGGTAAAATTTTCAAAAGTGACTTAGGCGCCGAAGTGTCAATTGAAAGTCAATAGGATTCAGGCTCCTAAGTGTCTAAGTCACTTAGGAAAATTTTATCCCATGTCTGCATGAAGCTTAACTCTCAAACAGAACTCAAGAATACCTCCTGAAAGCACTGTGTCTGCATATAAAATTTAAAGTAATTTAAATATTTGTATTTGTTCCTACTGTGCTCTCACTGAGATCAATGGGGTTTGGCCAGTGATTTCAAACTGGAACAGGCATCCTGTAAGAGAAGACTCTTGACTGAAGGAGGAAGGAAAAGTTGATTTAAAAACAAAATTACAGAACACATCTGTGACAGCTATGAAGTAACACAAAGATGCATGTGCACACCATACATACTAAATTTCAATTTAAAAAACATCTGTAGAGCGGCTTTGTATACTACATCATACAATTAAATGGAAGTGCTATGAAACTTTCAAATAAAAGGCACTATAAGAACCAACTTTAAAAAAAAAATGTGGATCAAATTGAATGCTCATAAAAGTGATGAACTAGTAACACTGACTTGAACCTGGTATAGTCTGGGCCAGTGCTATGGAAACCATCTCCATAAGCCTGCCAATGCACTTCCAACTTTACCTGCATCAACCTCCATTACTTTGGCCTGCTAAAATGGATGCAGACGAATAAAGATTAAGCTGCCAAACACACGCATTTTCTCTTGTTACCTAAAATGGCATTTAAACCAATGTCTCCAGAGATGGAAAATAATGGAACAAACACTTTAAAACAACACTACATTTTCCAAAGTGTGTTTTAAACAACCATCTCGAGAACCAGGAAGGAGTGGTTATTCTTAAAAAGAATGTGGAACCAAATTGCACAGGCAGTTCTGGGGGTTCTTTAAAATACTCACTTATCATAGAAGGTTGCCAGGTGGAGGTGTTCAATACTGCAGCTACCACTAGTGCAAATTTCATTTTAATTTACAGTGTCTCATGTTCAATCACCCTTACTTTGTATGATGGCATTTTCTTTTAAATACTTTATATATTATATGTAAAAGAAATATAAGCACTAGAGCATATACAGCTCTATTTACTAGAAATGCAGAAGAGTGAAAGCAGAATATCAGACTGCCAATTGGGGCTAGCTAATTATGCTGCATGGGAAAACTTCTAGGCAGAGTGTACTTCACATATTATATATGGAATCTCTGATTTATCTACAAGCCATTGTCACAGGAGACCAATGGTTTACCCAGGTAAGCTTTAATTTCTCAGACTGATAAATGCAGATACCAAATTTTACTTGTTTAAATAAAAAAAAAATCACTTGTCTGTCTCTCAGTCAGAGAGCCTATCAATTTAATGTCATGCTTCAATGTGCGGCTGCAAACTGGATTATTCAGCAGACATTTATATATTCAGAGTCAGAATCATTTTCTTTTGAAGGGATTTCAACCTTATCAGCACAAAGAAAATACAACTCATTCTACCTGTACCTCTGAAAAAGAATTTCTCTCTGCACTACAATCCTGAGCATTCCAGTCTTGATTTATGATCCTGTAGCAGACAAATCTGTATGAATCTGAGGGCTCAGTCAGGCTGGCCTCCCCTTAAACTTAGACCATTCCTTTTTTAAATATATCCTGTTGCTACGATACAGGCTTCTTTAGTGCTCACCATTCAAATAGCATCCCCAACTATTTGAATTATTTCCCATTTCATTGACGATGCACCATCCTGTCCAAAATAAGCTCCTATTCGCCTTTTAATTTAGCATTTCTACCAGTGCTATATCGTGAGGTGTTCATGAGCATTATCAAACAAGCCACCAGCGCCAGCCCTACACCAAGACTTGGAGGGCCACAGGGACTGAACTCCTGTGCAATTCCTGAGAGAAGAGGAGCAATTATTCGTCCCACAGATGTGACAGACTGACCAACTCCTATGAGCGTGCCACTGGCCTGATTTCCACCCAGGGTCAGCTCAAGGTCTGTGATGCACGTGCGTCCTATGGTGGTTGAAAACGCTAAGAACGTTGACGATAAAATGACTGTCCATATGCTGAGGGCTGTGGAATATAGCATTATCAACACACAGGTGAGAAGTGTGGAATGCAATAAAAGTGCATAAGTATTATGTTGATAGAGTCTTGTTATTGGTCCAAGAAGAAAACCACCAAGTGCTCCAAGGGTGCTACTATAACTTATAAGGTACCCTGTGAGCTTAGGTTTCACCCCAAATCTCTCTTCAATTGCCAGAACAAAATTGCTATAATACAGCATTACAGCTACAGACATTAGTAACCGTATTAAAAATATATCCCATAGATCAGAGCATGCAATGCCTTTAATCCTCTTCAGCACCGACACTATTTGGATCCATAGGGACCGTAGAGGAGTATCATATTTCATTGCTCCATTAGCTAGTGATTTAACCTGCAGGTCATAGCTTGCCTTTGCTGTCACTTTGCTGTTACTGGTGGTCTGTTCATTTTCATTACTGTCTGTGTGTTCCTCACTCCATGGTAACATCCAGACAATGCCTGTATAGGTAATGCAATGCAAGTGGTTAATTGTAGATAGCTATGCTCTTTACCCCATGCTCAACACAAACAAGTAAGTTACTGTTATGTTTTAATGATGTCTCTAACTGTGGAAATCAAAGACATAAATGAAAGTATTTTGTACTTTGTTGACAACATTTCATCTTAAAATAATCACAAAACAGTTGACAAAAATTAAGCATAACATAACCCATGAAGTTATTACTGGTTTCACTATATTTAAAATGGGGTTATAATCAGAAAGAGAAAGGTTAAGCAACTGGCTCATGCAGAATATAAATCACAGATCTGAGAACTGAACCCAGGATTCCAGACTCTCATTCTCCAGCCCTAGACACAAAAACAACACTCCCTCTCGTATCTGGATGTAAAAATACAGAGAGAGGGGGAGGGTTGTCTTAAATGAACTATTTCCAAAAAGTCAGAAGACGTCCACATTCAAAGAGCAGTTTGAATGCACAAAACAGAAGGGGATTACAGTTAATTTCAAACTACTACAAACAGCATGAACACATATCGCTGGAGACAGCCTGAAGTGCAAAATACTACATACAACTTACCAGCATTCAGAATGAAGATGGAAGAACAGATGAAGGATGTCAGATGAAAACCACTCTCTAGCTCTGTAAGGTAGCCACCAACCACAGGACCCAGAATGAAACCAACACTGGAGGCTGCATTGAAGTGTCCTATTACTAGAGGGCGCTCCTTCTCAGAAACCAAGTCAGAAAGAAGAGCTTTAGAAATGGAGAGTGTGTGTTTGAAAATACCTGCAAGTTAACATAAAAAAAATACATCACTCAGTCACGAAAGTGTATCATATTTATTTAGACTATGAAGTTATTTATAAGATTGTGTATAATTATTTGCCTGAAAATTCCATAAGCTACAAATCATCCAATGCCACAGCAGCTATAGAGGTTGTATCATGGGGATGGTGAGCTGGCATGTGATGAGTTTGACAGTGACCATTCCCTTGGCTAGTTGAAGATTGGTACCTAGGAATCATGTTAAACTCAGATCTGCGGCAAGTTAGCAGAACAGCTCAAATAGGATAGAAACAGCAGCTTTGACTGGGGGACCCCAGTAAAGGTGAGGTAACTGCCAAAGACACAGCATCTTTGGTCAGCGCTGGGGAAAGAATGATAGGGCTGGCTACGGACACTTGCAATTGGTGCAATACTATTCCAGATTGTTAAAGTCAGAGTAGGTGTTGATAGACAGCAAGAAGTAGTAATTTGTATGAATTTGGGCATTCTAAAGATGCCACCTGTGCACAATGAAATATCCTTCTCTGCTCCTTCCTCACAAAAGGATAACAGTACAGCAGTCCACAACCACTGGCAATTCAGGAACATTACAAAAACCCTAAAGAGGTAGTTAAAACGTGAAAGATTTATCAAACAAATCACTGATGTTCCTTTAACATTAAAAACAAAAACAAAAAAAAGAAAAAGAAAAAACAACCCCTGCCTCCTATAAGAAAAACAACTCCTGCCTCCTATACCCAGAAAACAAAAGTTTTCTTTGGAATGAAGCTAGATAGTCAGAATTGTAAACATCTATTATCAGAGTTTAATAATACAGATACGCTGATGGAAACTTAGCACTTCCCCCCCCCCACAAAAAAAAAAAAGCTAATGAAAAATTCAATGAAAAGATCAACTTAGAGATCTTTTCAAAGCTGGTTTTGGTAGGTGCCAAAGAATCATTGATAATAAAAATTTTTATCATCTGTGATAATAAAAATTGGTAAAAGTGTTCAAAGCTGCTGTCAATCTTGTCCCCATATCTAAATACCATGATTTCCCCAGCAATAATGCTCAAACTAATGTTGGACTGAATATAAACCCAAGTACCAAGTCATTTACTCACCTACAGGGACCCTAGCAATGGCAAATAAAACCACATTGGTGGACATGCCAAGCAGCAAATAACCCAGTGCACTGAAGAGGATACAGGCAAGCAGGGAATACTGTCTTCCTATCACATCACTCCAGCAGCCCTGGTAAGACAATAAATGAGTGATTTTATAGCACTGAACTACCCACTGTAAACAATATGCACATCTGAATTAAATCGATTACCTTTCTTCTCAAAAGAGAGGTCCCTGAGCGACTATCAGTGAAAACATTCATCAACAGATTAGATAACATTCATAACAGTACTGTGTCCTAGTTGCCAGAGGCTGGACATGATGGACTAAATTCAACCCTGTAGTCAACCGGAGAAGCACCTGCTTTCATCATGAATTACTTTTACTAGATGAGGTATGAAAGCCAAGCTTCATTTAATTTAGCATCTCATCTTATTTTTATGAAATATCACTGGAAACCGTCCAATGAAAATGCCATCACACCAACACTGACCATTATTATTTATTTACAGTAGCAACTACTATGTGCCAGATGCCTACCAAATATGCAGAGAGGGCAGTCCCTGCTTGAGGGAGCTGTCTGTCTTAGGGCAGACACATAGGAAAGGGAAAACTAGTAGGTAATCTATATACAATAAATGTCATCTTGATTCACTACATGCAGCATGGCAGAAGGTCTTTAAGCAGGAGAGGGTAGGAGCCTTACACTAAGTTCAGGGAAGCTACAACAGAAAGAAAAAGGTGACTGTGTGCCAAATGGGTAGATAAACCAAGGAGCACTACCTTCAAAGTACAGATTTGAAGGGTTGGCAGGTATAGTATGCATTCCTCAACTATGGTCTGGGGGTTACGTCCTTGTGCACAGTAGTTTTGGAAAAGAAGGGGGGAATGTCTAATCTATAGGGGAAAAAATAAACTTAGAGATGCTGAATGAATTAAGGCCATCTGGCAAATTATACCATGTTAACCAGAGAATGGAAGACACAGATAACATGATTTCAGAGATCTGTTCCATAAGATTTTCTCTCATATGCAGACTACTGCGCTGAAGAAAACTGCTCTAATAGCAACAACATTAAACAGAATGTTGCATGACTGACATACACACAAGAGTAATATTTAACTGATTAAACTACTATTTTCAAATCTAGGCAGAGATTTGGTTTTCAGATAAAAATTGCATCTTGTGTACTAGTGATCTGAAGGATTTGATTAGTCCTGTAACTGAAACAAAAAATACCACATAGAGTAAGAACACTTTCCCCAACCTCAAGGGCTTGTTTGAACACTAGTAAATGTATAGTTTCACTATGCCCAAAATATTACCATTTATGTAATCAATTTTCCCACCAAGTTAACAGAAACACCAATCTATTTTTAAGATCCAGCATTCAAAACTTACCACAAATGTACTGGAAAAGAGCTGCAGGAAACCATAAAAAGATCCTAAAATAAAAATAGTGAAAAAAGACACTGAGAATTAATCATGAACACTTATGGAACTAGTTTAAAAGTGGTCCTGCAAAGTGGGGAAATCAACAGAGTAATTCATTAGACGAATGGGGAGAAGCAATAGAGCGAAGACGGGCCAGAGTCCAGCATGAAGTATGGCAACAGGAGTTTCATCACTTTGACGGATGAATGTTCCTCTTTCTCTGGGTATCTTAAAATTGCAACACTATTCAACCCAGACATGTGGAAGCAGATGTAGGCTGCTTTGCCAGGGGAAATAACAGAAACTGTGACAGTTGACATCCTACACCAAACATTATGACAGGGCATTGTAGCAGCAGCCCTAGAAGAAATTCCAAAAACTACCCTTGAAAATAAAGGGTAAGAACCAAGCAGCAATTGCCAGTAGGAGAGAAGGAACAGAAAGAAAATAGCAATTCTAGCATGGAGCCAACAGTACAATATTTTTCAGTCTGTTTTATTGATAAAGGATGCCCCAGATCCCTGCCTATTTGAACGCTTAAGTCAATGCAGAATGCAGAGGTGATAATCTACTATTCACTAAAGTTACTGCAGAAGCAACATTTCTGTCAACTAAACTCAGAACTGAGATTAACTTCAGATGAAGCTAAATTCTATGCAAATTGAAAAGGCAGGATATTAAAAATATGGATGTAAGATGACATTTATATCATCATTACTATTTCTAAACTGCGCACTAGACCTGTATTTTTGGTGTAAGCCAGCACTGCAGAATCACTTCAGGGGAGCAGAGGAAACTACAGAATCCAAAAAGGTCATCATTTGGAACCCACCATATAGCAGCTTCTGAAGACAGCTATGAAGGAATTCAATGAATTAATAGTGGGAGAATCATTAGTACAAGGTGGAAGAATCAGCTCCAGAAAATGCCTGTTTTTCTTGGAGCCTGCCACTGTTTTCCATTGTGTGGCTATTGAAGATGATACATATCTAACTTCTACATCATGTCCAGTACTTCAATTAGTGGGTAATCAGTAGGCATGCTCTACTCACCTACTACTCCTGCAACAGTTGGACTTGCTCCTAGTGACTTGATATGAAGGCTTAACAGAGGCACAATCATGCTCACACCAAAGAAGTCCTGAAAGAATAGGGAGAATGGAGTTTCAGTAAGTGAGCATATTTACATAGATACAGAAAGTCAAGTTTTAGGAATAAACGATTCCGTATTTTTAAAAAGAAGTTGTATTTTTAATTGAGTAACAATCTAGGGTCAGGTCTACATTTGAAAGGCTCTGCCCATAGTTACGCCAGCACACTATACTGATCAAGTGCTTCTAGCATGGGTGTGGCTTATTGCTGGTATAGTTTATTCCAGCTGCCCTGAATGAAAGAAGCTGTACTAGTAAAAGCTCAGTTCTGCTGGCATAACTGCATTGACAGTAGGCATTCTAAAGGCACAGCTGTGCTGATCACAACTGACACTTCCTCACACCCCTGACCAACATAGTTCTGCTGGCAAAAGTTTGTATTATAGACCTGGTCTACATTAAGTTAAAAGTTTTGCACGACAGAGAATGTGTTGTGTTGCGTGATCCTGGCAATTGTGGACATACTAGTCAAAACTAAAATTTTTATGGAAGGAATTACTGATCTTATTGAACATTAAGAAACTTACTAAATGGTTCTAAAAACATGAAAAAGCAGGGCTACGCTCCTTCAGAACATCTAGTTAAGAAATATTTAATGTTTAATATATATATTTATTTAAAGTGGAATAATTATTCTGAATTTTCTAAATGATAGGTGTTTTACTACTAGCCTTTTAAATTCAGCAATACAAATAGTCTGCTGTAT
This sequence comes from Mesoclemmys tuberculata, assembly GCA_007922155.1. Lineage (NCBI taxonomy): Eukaryota > Metazoa > Chordata > Testudines > Chelidae > Mesoclemmys > Mesoclemmys tuberculata. The sequence goes on from ML675618.1 coordinate 1,443,190, forward strand.
CATGCAAATAAGAAAAAATATTCTCTCTGTACAAATAATAAAGTTCTGAAAAAAAATTTAGAGCACTTTAGAAAATACATGTACAGTGTGGCCTATCGGTTGAAAAATATCATCTACAATGAGAAGCTTTTAAGACATGTCCAAAAAGTTAGATCAGTCCATTCCTGTAACAAGATGCAATTATAATGCAAGAAAAAATAATGTGAAGTCATATTTGATATACTGCAGAGACGATGCAAGACAAAGCATAAAGGAAGCAGAGATTTCCTCAGTAGCATAAGAAGAAGTTAAGACAGCACATGGGGGTTCCCCACCCCTATACTGTACAAGGATCTCCTGCCCAGTCCTTTCAGCTTTGTATCTTTTGTTAACTTACCACATTGACCTGCTAATTCTCTACTATACAAAGCTGCTTGCATGCTACTTCTACATCAGAGTGGAACTGTGCTACAGGGGACTATTGAAGTAGTAACACCTTTTATCAGGGACTACTGCAGTTGGACTAAACTATAAGTTCATAATAGTACATCCAAAACTAGAATAGAGATGTCATTACAAATACTACTCAGTCAAATGTTTCCAATACCCCAGTAAGCATGGCTAATTTTTATATATACATACACAACCAGAAATATTAAATATGTATTAGCATAAGTCTAATACCCATAACTGTTCCCTGGTACTCCTTAAGTAACAATCTTTAAACCCAGTAATTATAATTAGTATTTGCAGGTCTGTGCAGAACAGTATTTTAATGAGAGCCATGTATGTTATTCTAAACTCTATTTTATTGTCTACAGGAAGCTTATGAAGCAGTCAACAGCTCAGTGACATCATTCAGCGGCTATACACAGCAGTCACCCTATGAAATGTGCCAATTGCTTGCTATGGCAGAGTAAATTTACCTCAATATTTGAAGGGTTCTAATTATGATCTATAGTGAGTATAAGAAAGTTTATGAAACACTGCAAATATAAAGGTAAGTGTCATCCAGTTAAAGCAAAACAGACAGGCTCTAGGGAGCACTAGCACCTATTGCTTTTTCGGACTTGTAAGGAAAAAGACAGCCAAAGATGAAGCACAAACAAAAGAAAAGAAGCAAAAACGAGACAGATCAACGAGGGAAATGGGGGAAAACAATATAAAAAATATGAAAAAGAAAAAAAGGTCAGTTCTCTTTGGCTATTTAAACAAAAGCAACTTGCAGTAATACATATACATACAAAAGCATTTTTTCCCACTTTAACAACCTTAGATGCTTATTTCTGAAACTAAAGTATCCGACTGGTTAGGTGAATTGAAAGAACTCAAAGTCCCAAACATGAATGGCTAGATTGCCTATGTTAATAGAGAATATAAACATAGTGCTTCAATTTATTAACAGTGCAAATCCTGTTTGCAGATGGCTCTCTTTCCATGAAACTATTGTACCACCACTTTACAAGGAGCTGGGCAGGATTTGGTATGTGCAAGCCCTCTCCAGAATACTCAGCTCAACAGATTTGGAAGTAGGACAGGGCTGGAAGTTCTACACCCGGAGCAGAATCACATCCAGCGAATTTAAGAGACTCTTCCAAGGGCACATAGCAAGTCAGTGACAGAGCCTATATGAGAACTGAAGAGTTCCTGAATGCAGCTCCCCTTCTGAGTCCACTCACTCTCTTAAAAAGGGCTGCTCAACTGATTTAGGCTCTGTGAAAGCAAGATTTCATATGATTTAGTTCAACAGAAGTGTCTAACAAATTGTCTTCAGTAAATTCCAATGAACACAATTTTTTGTTTGAAAGAAAACACTGCACTGCGGTATTAGTATGTTAACTTGAAGGTGAAAACTAGACTAGACTATTTCCTTTGTTCAAACTGAATTAAAAGTAAAAAACAGTGATTAATTTAAAAAAAACAACTAAAATCTAGTATTATCATTGAGACATTTACTAAAATGTACATACAATCAATTTTTTAAAATACATCCAAAAAGTTCTTTTAAAAATATGATTTTGTAAATCAATGTTCCTTTAGTTCACTTTGTGAGGATGAAGCTATGATTTGAGACTAGCCAGACCACCTATATTTGATAAAATGGGGGGGAGGGGAGAGCAAGCTTACTTTTAAGAGAAATTACCCCCCAGTATTTTATTAGAGATATACAAATGCATGATTTTTGTACAACAGTGCACGATCCTTTATAAGGTTACTAAAAAACATACTAAGAATCACTCAAATAAAATCTAATTGGACATCGGTCACAGGACATTAAGGTGACCAGATAGCAAGTGTGAAAAATCAAAAGGCGGGTGGCAGGTGATAGTCACCTATATAAGAAAAAGCCCTGAGTATCAGAACTGTCCCTATAAAATTGAGACATCTGGTTACCCTAAAGGGCATTAAGCACTAAATAAATGATAGGCCTTAAAATACTGACTGGGTGTTTATCCCATTTGACAGGGAATTAAGGACAGCAGCAAGGATAAGGGTTAACCTGCTGGAGTGCAACTTTTCACCAAAGTCTCAAATTTTGGGGAAATCTCTTAGGCCCTCAGAACTGCCTCCAAAAATCTCAGGGTTTTCAGTAGCCATGGATGTGGGCTCCCCTGCTGTGAGTACCGCACAGAACAGAGGGGGAAAAGAGATGGTCTTTGCCCATCCCTAACCACAGGCTTTTGGGGGAATTTCTCTGTCCCTTAGGACTCCCGCGGGAATCTCAGGGCTCTTTGGCTAGGCAGCTGCTGCTGTTGCTTCAACCGAGCCAGTGCCACTAAATACAAAGAGAGGAGAAATGGGTGGTGTCCGGGCAGGCTATAAAAAGGCAGCTGTGGAACCTGGGGTCGTTTATAGGAGAGGAGAGATGGTATTTTGTACCTCGATCACACAGGTCCAGGGTTGCAGGTTGCAATACATCTCCCCCCACCTACAAGCAGCAGAGAAGATCTGGCGGGGAGGAAGAAGGGGTTTGGCAATTCAACTGCGGCTCGTTTCTTACTGTTTTGTTGAATTTCCCAATGGAGACAAGGGGCAGAGACACCACCCGGGTCCCGGGTCCCCACACGGCGGACACGTCTGCCGCAGAACTACGGGGGGCCAGCGTGTGGGTGTGTGTCTGTCTGTGTCCTGTCTGTCTGTCTGTCTGGGGGAGGGGGTGTAACAGACGCCCCTATATAAAAAAAGCCCCGGGCGCCGGGCCTGTCCCTCTCAGCCGGGACATCTCCGCTCACCCAGGCCAGGCCAGGCCCCGGCTCTCCGGGCAGCCTCCCCGCCGGGCTCGGGCCGGGCCGGGGGTGTCTCCCGCGGCCCCGATACTCACCAGGAAGGCCACCAGGTAGAGGCGCCGCACGAAGCGGCCGCGCCGAGGAGCCGCCGGCCCCGGCCCTGAGGCTGGCGGCGGCTCCGCGGCCCCCATCGCCCCCAGCCAGAGCCAGGCCCCGCCCCGCCGCGGCCGGGCCGAGCATGCGCCGTGCGGGGCCACCGGGCAAGGCGCCGCTGCTCTCGGGCGAGGGGGGGCGGGGCGGCTCTCGGGTGTGCGCGCGCGGGGGGGCGGGGCGGAGCAAGCGTCTGACTGAGCCAGAGCCAGGCCCGCCCCGCCCCCTCGGCGCGGCCGGGAGAGGCGGGTGTGGGAGCCCAGGGCTGTTCGCGAGCCATGGGGCGTGATTTGCTGTAGGGGCTCGAGGCCTTGAAGGAGCATCTTCTCCTGCTTTTCTCCAGCCCCTCCCAGCAGCCCGGCCCCTGCTGGGCGTGCCCCCAAATAACTGACTGAACTGAGGTGGTTAGCACTCGCCTCCCCATTGTTGTTTCTCACGCTTTGCAGCCCACCAAAGCTTATCCCTGCAGAAATGTGTGAGTCTTTAAGGTGCTGCGGGACTCTTGTTGCTTTCACCAAATAACAGGCCTCCAGGAGCTGGGGCTTTAAGACAAAAATGCATTTCGCGGGAGGTTGGTGCGATACCCGTCCGTGGAGGGGACGGCTGCTGGCAGCGCCTTCCTGCAGTGACCAACGCGGAGACGGGGCCTGTTACGCCAGATGAAAGGATGCCATGGCCCGTGCATCCAGCTCGCGACAGGCCTGCTTTTACAGCCAGGCCAAACACGTGGGCTGGGGTGGTGCTGATGGTCCCTGCAGAATAACTCTGTTATGTGCTGTGGGGATTCTCTGCCGTCCAGTGTAAAATCTCTGGCGTAAGGGCTGTGTTGGAGAAAAGAAAAGGCAGATGAGGCCCTGGCTGGAGCATGCCACCGTACAGCTAGTTTGTAAAGGTGTAACAGCAAACACGGGGTCCTTAGGAGCCAGCACGTATTAGAGCATCCCTGGGGCCAAAATATGGCTTACAGCCACCCCTCTCCAAGCTTAAACACACTTTTCTACACCCAGCTTTGAATAGAAGATGCTGACCACGTAAACTATAAACCTCTTAATCTGGTTCCTTGAGAAAATTTCTCATGCCTTCCCACCCCCCAATCTGAAATGGCCCTTTTCTTGTAGACCTGCCAGGTACACTGCAAAGCCCATTTGCTCGATCAGGTGTTTGGAACGGCTGAGCTGGTTGAAGAGCTAAGGCATTATTTTTGCTTTGAGGGGATGTGAGAATTAGGATGTTCTGGCTTGTAATACATATGCTGACTGGTGATTGTGGGGTGAAATGCTGTTTTGGCCCTGTATTTGTATTTTTGTATTGTTTATTTCTGAATGTCAGGGCTTTGGTAGGCATAGTTTTATGTTGCCTTTAAATTCAAATACATGAAATAACATTTGTAAAGCGCTCAGAGAGCCTCAAATGAAAATTACTATATGAATGCAAAGTATTATTATGATGTTAAAACCAGAAGAGATCTCCTCATTCAGCCACTTGGTCAGGAATCAGCAAGCAAGGCTATGGTTTCTGAAAACTTAAGAAATTCAAGGAAACAGCAGCTCTAGAGAAGGGAGGATCTAATAATTTGCTTTTAAGTATTTATTGCAATCAATATTTCTACTTTAAGCAGACATTCTTTATAAAACTTAACATTTTAAAATATTAAAGTCTTTGACAATGCTTCAAAGTTTGCAATAGTGTCTTAGAAAAATTAGATTCCACATTGTGCTAGAACTGTGTTTAAAGAATCCTCTGGACCTGTAGGAATCTTTCACAATACAATCTGTCCTAGCACCTATTACCATCACCTTGCTAGCCATAGCCTCTCTTATAGAATATGCCCCCCTACATTCATTGTCAGTCCTTATCAGTTTACTAATTTAGCATAGCCATTTGGTAAAAGTAGGGATGGCATTTGATGTTTGACATTTGATGTGTACCTGTGGGCTCGATAACTTAAATTATATCTTCATGTGTTTTGAAACAATCAATTACACAGAGGTGAGGTCTTGATCAAGAATAGGATACGCAACAGGAGAAGCAGTTGTGTTTGTCTTCCTCTAGGCGCAAGAAAGGAGCTCGGATACCCAGGCTTCGTTGAAAGCAGAAGAGTTTATTTGCCAGCAAAGGCTCAGAGGAATAGTTTCCAAAATCTGAGCCCCGAACAGCGGGGGCTTTACCTTTTTATACAAGTAAAAACATACATGACGTGTTACAGGTTGCATCCCAATTGCGTACGTGGTGTGTTACTGATTGGGTGGGTTTTGTCGCAGTGCGGCACAGGTGTTTTAGGCCAGAAAGCCCATCCTGTAGCCATGAAGTGCATTTATGTTGTTTTTGGTTGTTACTTTAGCAAATTACCTTGACCCCTTGACCCCTGTTCTTCCCGTGTTTGTGCTGGAAAGGTTCACTGTTTCTTGGTGATCTATGATACAAATGGGATTATACTTCAATGATTACATATGCATAAGCAGATAAATGAGGAAGACAAGGAACAGAATGAACAGAATGAACAGCTGCGTACTCAGGCCAATTAGTATATAGTAACTTAGGACCTGGCTATTCATTATTATTTTTAGTTTTTCTCCCTTCATGTTTTATTCAGGTCGGCTTTTGGGGTTTTTTACCCCTACATTCTGGGAACAAGACCTGAAGGCGAGAAGAAGACAGTCCAAACTCCCAGATACGTAACTGTTTCAAAGGCTATCCAAGCAGCTTTGCTAACATATCCATAGGGAAAGACAGCCTGAATCAGCTGACACTGGCCAGCTGCAGGTGTTTAATTGCAGCATAGACATTCCCTAAAAGAGAGCTCAGAAGTCCGGATAAAGGGTGATGGACAGGCTGCAGGAGAGAATAATCCTTTTTCTGGAAGCCAAATGGAAGGTTGACCCTGAGAGAGGACAACACAACAGGTAAGGCCTCCAGGCACAGCCCTCTCTAGCCACCATCTCTGAGAACCGTCAGGTCCTGTAGAGCCCTATTCCCCTGCTCCTTTGGATTCTGTATTTTGTTGAGTGACTTACTGTTTGGACGAGAGCGGCCATGACCCAAACTGAAAGGACCTATAGGTAGGAAAGCCACCTAGGGAAGCAAACCTAGACTGGCTGCAGGAAGGACCGTACTGGTATTGTTCCCCACAGGGTGTCGGGTTGGGTGGGGAAGGCAGGCCTGGATTCCCCTACAATACCCCTTTAATGGCTGAGGCCCAAATATGGGTGGAAAGCTGAAGGTTTCTGGGTAAGGACAGAAGCAGGTGCCTCTACTGCCCTGACAGATGCAAAGGGCCGGAAGACAGTTGCATTAACTACAGCCATGCCCTCTGAGCGCCGTCACAGTGACCTTCTAAAAGTTAACAGAGTTCTGAGAACATACTCTGTTCATACTTCAGCAAGAGGGACAAAATTTTAAACCTTATACATTTTCAAAGAAAGTTCTTAAAATCATTCTGTGAGACAGATCTAAGACAACGAATGCAATTTATTGCAGTAAATGGAACATTTCAGCATTACAAATAGGCAAGATCAAGACCCCCAAATGTACCATTTATCATCAAACTTAGCAAATCTAACAATGACTTACTTATTTCATTTTGGTTTAAAACTTCAGATCATTAGGGTGCATTTAGCAGTCATTTCAACTTTTCATATATAGATTGAGCCCAGAAGAAAAGCTTATAATCCACTGGTCCAGAAAATTTTGAGGCACTGTAAATTATCTAGAATTTTAAAACTGCTGATAATGCTAATGGCATCTGAAGAGTAATCTCTTCTAAAAGATCTACAGATCTAAGATGTGGAAATTAGTCTTTTTAGTGACTGGAGCCTCAAAGATATATACTTTGGTGAGTGTGACAGAGTGACTTAGAAGGGTTTTAAAAATATCTGGTTAAGGGAAGAAATTATGTCAAAGATATAGCCCAGATCAGCTTTCTCTCCCTTTCTAGTGTTTTTCCTGATAGTGTAACTAGAGTTGAGTACAACAGTCACCTTTGTCCTCTCCTCTTCTTTTTCTATCAGAAATATTATCTAACATCTGTTCTTCAGGAGTTCTGCATTAGGGAGGAATGGTGCCTTCAGGGAAAGACTGAGTGCCTTTTAGGAGTATAGCATGATGAGAATCTTCCCTAGGGATAAAGACCAATCCTAGCAGAAGAAATTTAATTTGGTAGGCTACAGACACTGAAGGGATCTAGGCCCAATTACAGAACCAAGTGGTTGGTTGTGCCTGACTTTTGTCTCATTTATTTTTTATTTGTGTTAAAACTATATTTTTTAAACTACACACCTTGAACCTGTGCATTTTATATTTGGATCTCTGGGGATCCTGCTGACTCCATGTCACGTCAGAAGATGGTATTTAGGCATTTTTGTCAGGACAACCCGGAAAATCTACAGACTATTGAGTGGTGCTACAGTTCTAGCAAGACCAAAGGATGTGCTTGCCCTGAAACAAAATTGGAGCGCTATGGCTGCTTTTTCTAGGACAGAGTTGCTGGATGAGCAAAAATAACATGAAAAGGTAGCCTAAGAGTACCTTTGAGAGAGCAGCTTGGATCGAAGCGATTGGTAAAACATGATATCAACAATATTTCAACAGTTGGAGTACAAGCTGTTGCAGGCCCTACTTCTCCAACTACATTTCAATTAGGTCATTAAGATTTCCAGATCTTAAGGTGTTTTAGAGAACATGGCCTGTTCTCTTGCTTGCTGCAGACCTTAGATAAATATTATGTTACTTCTGAGATTGAAGAACACTAAACACTAAACCCTCTTTGTCCTAGCCACACAAATCTGAACTGGATAGCCTATGTCATTTTTGTTGACACCCACTAACTAGTAAACATTTATTTGAACAGAATATAATCGTTCAGGAAGGCAAATAGATTGTATCACTTTTCAGACTTTCATGCACCATCTCAAGGACCTCTTAGAGTTGTCATGATTACAAGGCTAGCTGCACTTTTCTGGACTTTTCTGGACTCTGTGAGCACACCTCAGGTGTCAGGCCTTGTGCCTCTGTCTATCTTGGGGTGGAATGCCACAATTCTCCCACTCCTAGACTGGGCTTTGGGCTACAGTACTGTGTATCAACTACACCTACCAAGCAGGTCTGACTGAGTTGAGACACCTGTGGTTCTTTCTTCTGGGCATTTGTGGCAAGTGATATATAGTGAGCAGACAGCCTGCTTAAACCAAAATATTGTTTGTATTAACTGTAGGAACAAAACATTTAGCTAGAAAGGATTTTAAACTAACAGTCTACATGTCTACAGTCTAAATCAGTCTACATCTTTCCTGATGGTAGCCTAGGCAGATTTCCCAACAGGTGACTGTGTCTTAATCTGGTTCCCCCAAACAAATTGCCCCCACCCTTTTGAGAGAGACAGACCCTTTTGAAACTGCTATAGTCCTGTTCATCATTCATTCATTCAATAACATCCAGTAGTGAGGTCAGCATACAGTACTCATACATTATTACAGAGCAGTTCCATTTCTGTCACAGGAGCATTAATGTCGTCACTTCTTAGACACATTCTGTTAACATCTGTCTTGCATATGACTATAACATGGATTCATACTGGAAAATTTGTCACTAGTCCTGCCCTTCTTTCAGATAGCTAGTGCCCACAGTGACATTAGCAGGGAACAGCGTTTACACTAAATATTAATCCAATATATAATATCTATCTCATATAAACATGTAGAGCAGGATCTTGAGTCCTACAAAGGTCACTTTGTGCTTCCAGACAGTGCAAAGTGACCTTAAAGCTACTGCAAAGAGGCAGTTGAGGATTTCACCAGAATTCTGATTGTGGTGGAGAGGGCATATGAGAGGGGGCAAGGCCCAAGTGTGATGGGCTCTGCTGATCTCCTGTTGGTGGCATGATCCCTAGGGGCTCGTTCTAATTGATGCATGTTAAAGCAGCTTTATCTTGTAAAGAAGGCCGGTTCTGTGCCCAAGACTGAAGAATAAAGAACTTCAGGGCAACCTTTAATTCCTTCACCGGCTGCACCAAGCATGAGCTCAGCATGACTGAAGATTGAACAACTTGCACTGCTTAAGCCTTGTTTTGAGGATTTATGGCCTAACTCCATAGAAATTAAGAGGTCCCAGGGCCAGGTGATTTTCACCCAGCGTGCATGACCAATATTCTGAATATGATGTAATGACTAACATATAATCCAACTAAGGATGGTTGTGGACTAGTTTCTGTATGAATAAGCAAGAACTTACAAAGCTATTTTAAAATGTCTTTCTTTAGCAGTTAATGGGCTATGAGGTACTCAGAGGATTCAACTGTGGGAGTGACTCTCAGCAACTGCTATAATAGTTTCTTGGTATATACTGAGACAAGCTAGTATAAAATGTTGGTTTTAGATCATGAATGTATCTGCCAGCACAGATAAGGAGCTGCTTGCCAAATCTAAACATACACACAAAACACTGACTCAATCACACACAAACATAAACAAGGAAGCAAACAGCCCCTTTCTCCTTTCCTCTCATAAACTAATCAAGCTATTTCTCCTAGGGATTGGGAAGGAAAATAAGAGAGAGACTGTAATTGTCATTTCTATTTTAAATTCTTGGGACGTGTTCAGGTGTTGCACTTAGAGCAGAGCCATATAAATACATAAAGAGATAGAAACATGCATAGTTAGGAGTCAGTTATGAGCCTATTCAAAAAAGCTTGCATCGTAAAAACCCTGTCAGTTTTGTTAAATGAGATATCTGAATTCATCCTTTGCATTAGGTCCTTCACTATTGTCTACCACACTAAGAAGCAACAAAATCAGTTAACAAATTAGGCATAATGGGAGAAATTGATTCCTAGAATAAATGTATTTGACTCAGTGGAGTTTTTTATAGCAGGGATGAATTTGGCCCAGTAACTTGTTTTTAAAATCCTAGTCTTACTACAGACTCTTACGGGTATTAAGTATTATGAATCAGGGATTGACTTTACAGTAAGATTCAAAAGAATTATTGTTTTATTTTGGTAAGATTGGCACTCTTTTCTTTGCCTTAATTGATTTTTACATTCTAATGATGAACTTCAGGGTTTAATGCAATTAATGTTGCTTTGAGATTTTTCATGAGTGTTCAAGTAGTGGACAGAATGAATTTTCATTAGGCTATAACAAGGCTTAATATGGCTTATGGTTCATTCTCAATCTAGAAAGGCATAATGCCGAAGATGTGAGAGTATTTGGAAGATATGACTGCCAGAAGACATGCCATAAATAAATTTAAAAAAAAGAATAATTAAATTAGAACCTCTCAGAATGAACATTCCAAATTTAAGAACCAAAACACAACATGTACGGTATTTTAAAAATAAACACTTGCGCTGCCTAGTGAATGAATTAGTCAAATGAGTTCAATAGAACTACTCATGAGTGAAGTTACTCACATGCATGCAGAAGTGCTTGCAGGATCAGAGCATTAGGCATCTTTCCTCCTTTCTGCTACAAGTCTCTCTTGTACAGGCTTATATAACAAGAATCAAACTCTGCATTTTATTACTTTCACAATCCGTACTACAAAATTGTACATACTGCATTCTACATACTACAATATGGTACAAAATTTGGGGTCAGGAAACCAGAGTTCTATTTCTTCCTCTGGCATTAACTCACTTGGTATCCTTGGAAAGTAATGGCACTTTCCCAGTTTGTAGATAGGAATAATTCTGCTTATCCATCTTTGTAAAGTGCTTTGAGATTTATGGAAGAAAGCAACTATATAAGTATTATTATTTTCACTTAGAGTAATATCGTAACGAAGATCAAATTCAGGCTTGTTCACCTTCTCAACTGGTACTTTTGATGGTATAAATTCATACAATTGGGAATAAATTTATATTCCATAATATTGTGAAATAATGTTCTTTAATGTAGGTGGTTATGATGTACAGCAAATCAAAATGAATTCCATATCAGCTCACTTTGATATATTGTGTCCAGTTATTAAATAAAACTTTGCATCATATTAGATTGTATTACAATACATTTGTTCATTCTGGAAAAAAAAAAGACATTCTATTATTTGTATTAAGACAATGTTGGAAAGTTTTACTTATAGCAGGGACTTGTGTGATTTTTAGTTTCATTGTAGTCAATGGCAACTCTCCTTCTCTCTATTGATTCCAGTGGTAACAAGATGAAGATTTGCTGAGTTTGGGCATAAATCATTTGGAAATTAGTTCCCAGTAGGATAACTTTGATTTCAAATAATTGTTTCATGACTCTTTCCATGGTTCTGTTAGTAGAATGCGCCATTCTAATCCATTAATAAAAGTTGCTTTACTTTCTTTTGTAATTGAACCACATTCTCTGCATGTGTCTTTGCAGTGTGATGAAGTAAATACTATCGCGGAGGCTAAAGAAAAGGAAATGCTGGCATAGAATCTGAAAAATGCATTTCATGTGTCTAAGCTGTCCACTGTAAAAGGGCCATTGTAGCAAAAGAATATCACACTTACATTTTGCATTATACTAATTTAATAAATACGTATCAGATCTGCAGTAAATAGGTCTTCTAACAACCTGCAAATATGGCATTGTTTAGATATACTAGCGGTATACAATTTTATCTGGACATTGGAAAAACATTTAGCACTCAGTTCTGGCTTTTTCTGATGGGTTTGATGTTGTGGGCCAGGGTGTATCTTTTACTTTCTTTCTCCAAACATGTCTGTGTAGGACCCAGAAAGATTGCTGACATCAGTGTGCCTGCAGCAGCGTAGCTAGCTTATCCGAAATAAAAGGGTTCTTTGGGACTGATCCTTTGCTAGGGTCGTAGCTCCATTGGCTTTGCTCCCAGGATAGGAAATCAATGGAGTTTGGCCTGACTGGAGGATATGGTGCACCGTGTTATATCAGCACCCCTACATGGGAATATTCCTTGTAATCATGTTGTACCAGATATTTTTGGGAATGCTCGATTGGTAGAAAAAGAGAGGAACACTGCTGGACTTTTTCTCTTAGGGGCTTGGAACTCAGGAATCCATTCCCTCGTGATGACCTGAAGGCCAATGGAACACGTGGCAAAGCTTCTTCTTTTTAGAAGGTCTAACATTTATCATCAGAGACTGGGACCTGTGGCTGCAGTGGTTTCATTCTCTTCCTGGTTTTGGAGACTGCTTTCTTTATATTACAATTTTAATGTCCATAGGGAGCGGAGTGCTTTGGATAGGTGCTTTTCATTATTGTGTATACGTCTAAATAAATAAGTAAAGCACTTGAAGACTTAATCCAGCATATTTAACTGAAGCTGACTCTAAAATATTCCCTTTTAAAGCAAACTGAATTTACAATAAAAGTTTTCATTCAGGTTGGGGTTTTGTGTATTTCTTTCCTGATAATGACAGGAGAAGTGTTCACTGAGAAATATATGCATTGGAAGTGCTTGCTGTTACTATGTACTGTAATCCAGCCCAGGTGGAATGATGAGAGCATTGCAACTTCATCTCCCTTCCACTTTTGTTGATGCACCAACTGCAATAATATTTTAAGCCACTCCTTGGCTTGCTGGATAGTTTAGGGGAAGGTCAGCTATTTTTGACTGGCCATGCCTTGATAGAGAAACAGAGTAAAGCTCTTTCATCAACATCCTAAAATAGAAGGCCCTTTCCATCTGTCGGGCTGAAGTCAGCCATGTGGAACATAAGTCAGGGAATTCAAATCAACCCACAAGGCACAGGGAAAAGCAGAAAGACAAGGAAAGAGAAACTACTTCAAACACCGGCTGCATTCTCCAAGAAGAACTTGCTGTCCACTTGCCTTATTTTTAACTTTATTGGGGGTGATTTTAAAAAGAAATCCATATTCATTTGGAAACAAATCAACGATGAAATTGAGTGTGGGGATATTTTTTGGAGGCTTCTTTGGGGCGCTGGGAGTTTTGCTCTTTTTGGTGGCCTTTGGAACAGATTACTGGCTTCTTGCTACAGAAGTTGGAAGATGTACAGAAGGTCCAAACAATACCAGGGTTAGTATGTATATTTTGTCTTCAGAATAATAACCTGCATTAGTTTCACAGATGTGTTCCTCTTTTCTTCAGGTAAAAAGAATTTACTGTATGGACATTAAGTCTCACTCTTGTGTTTATGAACCTTATCCAAAGCCTATTTCAGTCAGTAGAAAGATTTTTATTGACTTCACTTGGCTTTGGTCAGGCCCGTTGTGCTCAGAACTACAGGATGCAATCTGAGCTTTTGACGAAGGAGCTAAAATTATACAGGTTTCCTTTAAATAATCTGCATTCAGGTAGGCTGAGTTTTCTTGATTATTTTCAACTAAAAACTAGATTGGATGAGATTTGATTCTATCACCTACCTGAAACATGCCTGGACTGTGCTCATGCACACAGGCTACAAAGATTGCATTTGTTTTGTGCAGGAGGAGAAGGTCACTTTCCACCATGAAGGTTTCTTCTGGAGGTGCTGGTTTTCTGGAAATGTAGGAGAGGACACTAACAATATCTGGAAATTCTGGTACAGTAAGTGTAGTTTATATATGTTTACATTATCTTTACCATGTTGATGCAAAGGCTGACATTTTTTGTTACTTATCTGGTACAATTTATATCTCTACTATGATGTCATCTCTTTCTCTCACACATGCATACAAGCGCGCGCGCCCCCCAGATTCTGGACCCCCAAATGATTGCTTTGACTGCTCTGGCAGTGGAAATCACCCTTAAATCTGCCCTAATTGGGCATTCTCCCTAGGTAGAGGAATCTCTAGCTGATATGGAGCTGACAGTGTTGGTATCCCTTACTCAAACAAACCCTCACTGCGGGTTTTGCCTGAAGAACCTGGTGACTAGATCATAGAATGTGTTTAAAAGTGTTCTACTCAGAAAAAATGCAACTCATCATTATATAAATACTAGACATTAATGTTCAGGCTTTTTCTTTCCCTCTAGCCAACCAATCACCTTCTAAGAACTGCACACATGCCTACCTTTCTCCATTTCCTCTTATCCGAGATGAGCACAACTCAACCTCCTATGACTCTGCAATCAGTAAGTACTTTCTTAGTTGCAAGTGTCTACCTATAGTTTCAGGAAAACAATTTGGATACTTCAGTATTAAGTGGCTTTATCACTTCATGCAGTTTAATTAATGGAGCTTTGGCATTTCATAGTCCATATGATTTTAAAATATGTTTGGAAGTTGAAATGTAAGCAAAAATTCAATCATTTTATTTCCTCAGGGCTGGATTGCTCACTTCTGTAAGCCATAATATTTAGGTTGCTATTCAACAAAGGCTTAACTAAGCATGTACTTAAGCTGTTTGCTGGATGGAGGCATAGTTTCCAAATGTGAAATTTCCTTTAAGAGACTGTTCTTCCTTTTTCCCAATAAACAAAGTAGCTTCCCAAAAAAACCTTAAAATTGAATATGGTATAAGAATATAAAAGAACAATTTAGTTTCTCTTCAAAGAGCAAATGTATCTTAAACTACACTAATTTAAGTGCCAGTTTCAGATTGCTCATGTGATGAATAATCCTCCTGCATTTATGTTTGCTTTTCTCTAATTGATTGAGTTAGTGGTTCCCTCCAGAAGGATGGTTTTTGTTCCTGTGTGGTTGTGTTGCTCTGGGATGCCTCCTTGTGGCTGGGGATCAGCTCTTGCCTGGTCTGGCACTCCCTTCCATTCGTTCCTTGCACTGTGTCCTTCACTCCCCCCTGCTGGGATTTGGGGTGCTCCCTCTTCATGATTTGGCCCTCCAGCCAGATCACTATTTAGTCCTCCGCTTCCAGGTGTCAACAAGCTGTCCGTATGTCATGTCAGACAGTTGTCTGGTCCCAGTCCAGGTCCACTGGCTGGTAGGGGAACTGAGGCCCTTCCATCGTCTCCAGGTTCCAGCCCAGGGACCCCATGCCTAGCAACCACAGTCTGCTCAATCTCAGCCCTGTTGGTGTTTTCCTGGGCACCTTCCTACCTCACTTTTTGATCACCTGGCCCACAGTGGGTTTACCAACCCGAATTTACCAACAGGATTTTCCCACTATCTCTGTTGGTACTCCAGGACTTGCATAAGTTGTACCTGGTTCCCCTTGGTGGTGGTTTTGTTTTCCTTAACTGGAAGCAGAAATTCTAGGGTCTCACTTGGGAGGGTGTTCCTGCCTTCTGCCAAAAGGCCTCTGCACACAGCAGTTCCATTGTCTCATTCCCTGTCCTTTTCTCGTACAGTGCTTACCTTCCCCTTAAATCAGGGGTGACCACTATGCCTGTGCTTTCATTAGATTTGTAATGTGGTTTTACCCACTGCTGGGGGCACACCCTTGTTCCTCGATCCGGAGATCAGCTCTTGCCTGGTCCAGCACTCCCTTCCGTCGGTTCCTCGCACTGTGGCCCCTCTCTTTCTTTTTTCTGGGAGTTGGGATGCTCTTCTGTGCCTCTACTCTCTGGCTAGACACTATTTAGTCCTCCTATTCCAGAGTGTCAAAGTTCCACTGGACATTCAGTTCATAAACTCACTCACTCACGGACACAGTTCATATGCTGTGTCAGACCGTCTTCCAGTCTAATCCAGTGGCTAGCAAGAGAACCTAGACCTTCCCACTGTCTTCATGTTCTAGCCCAGGGATCCTATTCCTGAACAACCATGGTCTGCTCCATCTCAGATCCTGTTGTTGTTTCCTTGGACTCCTTCCTACCTCACTTCTTTGTCTCCTGGCCCACATCAGGGTTTACCAGCCTGAGATTTCTCTACTCCCAGTGGCTAGTCCACCCCTCTCCGTTTCTTGCCAGATTCTAGTCCAGGGCAGGATTCCAGGGCTTACTCTCCTCTTAGAACGCTTTCCTTGCTAGCTCCCTTTCTTTCTTCTAGGCAGTGACTACAGAGCTCTTCCTTATAGCTTCCTTCTCCTCTCTGCTTCATAGCTTTATACTACCCCCCCAGCCTGGCCCTAACCAACTGGGCTTCATCAATTAGACTTTATCAGTCTCTGGCTCTCCTCCATGTGCAGCCTATAAGGTTAATTGACCCTTTATAACCAGCTCAGGCCTAGTGTGGAGTGGACACCATAGAATTATAGAATATTAGAGTTGGAAGGGACCTCAGGAGGTCATCTAGTCCAACCCCCTGCTCAAAGCAGGACTAACCTCAGCTAAATCATCCCAGCTAGGGCTTTGTCAAGCCGCAGCTTAAAAATCTCTAAAGATGGAAATTCCACCACCTTTCTAGGTAACCCATTCCAATGATTCACCACCCTCCTAGTGAAAAACTTTTTCCTAGTATCCAATCTAGACCTCCCCCAGTATATTCTACTGGAGAAACTCTAGTATACCATAGTAAGGACAATATTTTCTGCACAATAGGTGGTAAACTGAGTTTGTACAAGTGCCATTTAAAAAAATTGGGCCAATTGTTGTGACATTGATGTCAAAGGTCAAATCAAGGAGTTTATGCAAGTCTAGAGGAAATTATTTTTCAAATGATATAGAGCTAGCACATCTTTCATGTCTCTCATGTACATTGTGAAACAGACTTATGGGTATCCTTGAACTTGCACTATGCCTATTAGTGTGTTCATGATCTGATTCTTGTTGTATATACTGCTTACATAAGAAAATAACTTGTACTGTCAACAACTCTGTTCATTCTTTTAAAAAAAATATTAACTAGTAGTCCAGGAAGAGTTCAAACCTGGCCATTCAAGGCCATAGGTCAAATCCATGACTTTACAGCACATCTAGCGAAATGTCTTTCCAATGACATATGGCAGAAACTTCAGTTCCTAACAATTTAGAAGGAGTTTGCATCCAACCGTTCATTCATAAAGAAAAATTCATAAAGAATCCCCATATATGATTATACAGAAGTGGACAAACAATAAGAAGAGGAGAAAGGAACATCATCAACATTTCTTATTAATTTTAGTTAATATTTGCCAAAAGAGCCATTGCTCAAATATAATTTACCTATCTATATTTCATATTAGGAGTTTAAAAATAGAGAAAATTGTACTATAGATGATGTTGCAGGAATTCTATATTCAGAGCCATCTCTACTATTTAAATAGATACAGTTGGATTGCTTTGGAGCTAATTAAAATTCTGATAAGAAAGAGATTGTTTCTGCACCCAGTTCATGCCACATATGTTCATTTTCAGCAACTGAGTCTAACTGTTTATTAGAGAAGATATTTACATTCAAGAATCTTTTATAATTATCATAATAGTCCTCTCTGCTCTTTCATGCCTTTTTACATTACCGTCATTTTTACTAGTATACAAAATTTGCTCATCTTTAGTCTAGCACTCCTCCATCCCCAGTATTTTAGTACAACAAGCTTCTGACAACTCGTGGGATCTGCATTTTGTTAAATTAAGAAATATTAGAAGTGTATCATCATATTCTTATACATCCTAGGTGACATCTTAGCTCCAGTGAAGCGAATGGCAAAACTTCTATTGATTTCAACAGAGCCAGGATTTCATCCATTATTTTTGTGTCTGTTTGGCAGTGTCCAATACTATATCTCAACAAACCATATAACAAAAGGAAACTATTAAACTATTGAGATTATTGCTTCCCTTTAGCTATTCTTCTACTGTTTATGCTAATGGTTCCAGTTTACCTTAATCTCAGCCTCAAGATTGCAAAACAAATTCTATTATAACCCCTAATTTCACATGCTCCTAACTTTCTCAAACATTCACCCTCAGAGGTAAAATCTTCCACAATTGGTCTCTTCCTGAAGGTGAATTTTTTTTAAGTGACCCCTGTAAGCCATATTTTAATTGAGACAATGAGGGGTAAAAATCAAAAAAATTGAAGCCACCCATTTTAGAACATGAATATTGCAAAGAAATGCCCTAAACTCAACCAGAAGTTATAAGCTTGATGCAGGAATTACTGGGTGAAGTTCTATGGCCTGCGTTATATAGGAGGTCATTCTAGATTATTTCAATGGTCCCTTCTGGCCTTAAAATCAAGGAATCTGAGTTTTGTTTTGTTTTTTTTTAAACCCAAACAACTGAAGTTTTAAAGCTAAAACTTGTATGAAAAAATCGAATGTGTATGCACTTATGCAATTTTCAAAGGTACCTAAGTTTTTCTAAACTGTTTATTTTTCAAACCAAGTAAAGGCAAAGGATTTGGTCCCATATGTGCTATTTGACTTTAATGGGCGCTGCATCATCTCAGAACAGTTTGGCACTAACTGAAGGCCATGGTGGAACACTAATATTCATGCTTTTCCTGTTCCACACTGAGATGAGTTATTTGTGAACATCATTTCCAGTTTGCCTAGCTTAAAGCAGCTCAGGCAGAGGAAAGGAAACCGACTCCTAAGGAGTTTCTAAGCCTGGAAGATTTAAGTAATACACATGGGGCCAAATTCCCTGCTGGGATAACTCTAACTTCAATAAAAAATTTGGTCCAAAGCAGTTAGGGGCAATAATTCAAAGGGACCTCAGTCCACCTTCCATTTGTTTGCTCATACCCTGCATGCTCAGTTTTCAAGCTGTCATGCTTGTATGCTCAGGTGACAGTGACCAAAAATGTGCATGCAGATGGAGGCCTTAGAGTGTATAGCTGTCTTTAAACACTGCTAGATACATTTAAAATCCAAGTCCACAAAACATCAGGCACATTCTGCTGCTGAAACTCAGGGTGTAAGGCCCTCAGTGGGCACCTTGGGAATAGATGTGGTGTCGCAAGCCACTCAGAATCTTAGTTCTTTCAGAGATTTAAATGTACATTGTAGCATTCCTGTTTTTTTTTTCTTGCATTGTTGCCCACACATACATGATCAGCTTTTTAACAGTTAGAGTCACAGCTTCAAAACTGTAACTTGTTACACTTTATACAGTCACCACTATTTTGCGCTACGGTACAAGTTCACTTTTATAAACACCATATGTCTTTCAGTGATGAAACGACAGTTTACAATGACAGTGTGCAGATAATAGGCAAACACCTCCAGACTTTAGCTGTGCTGTGACTGGATCCACTTGCACTGAATTTTATAAAACAATAAGTATTGGTTACAAACAACAATGAAGTACCAGTTACAAACTAAGAATGAAAGAAAACCAGAATGATCACATGCATCAATAAAGCATCAGAAACATGCAAACCCAGTTGGAGCCATGTAATTCTCATGATATTAGGCGGAGCTGCACGGACAACACCGCACACTACTTTGAAAAAGTAGGGGGCTGGTGTTAAAATAGTAATATATTGATACATTAATTATATCTCATTACTTATCCAAAACACTTTGCACCAGTGTGCAAGTAGTATCAGATATGTTGCTGAATAACTTTTGCTACAGTATGCTTTTTGAATTAAAGTAATATGGTTATTTTTTCGAAGCTGGACCTGATTGCAAGACCTGCACAGTGCGTGTTCTGTTCTGCCAGCAGTCCTGATTTGCACATGTAATCCTATTGGTCTCGCTGGGACCATTCCCAAGCATAAGGGTTGCAAGATTTGGTCCCTAGTCAAGACATTACTTTGATTTTAAAATTGATGTTTCCAAGTTGAGGAATGACCCTTTGTTTGCAAATCAACTGTGTAAGTCAGCACAGTTCCTCGAAGCTATCTAGCTCAGAAAGCCATTCAATTTCACAAATTGACACTGATTTATACCAGTTGAATAATCTGACCCATAGCCTTTAGTAGTTTTTTTCTGACCTCACCTGACCATTCCTATTGTTTTGTACTGTACCAAACACACTGTCAGCACTTTACATAAT
The DNA here is from genome assembly GCA_007922155.1 of Mesoclemmys tuberculata. Taxonomy (NCBI): domain Eukaryota; kingdom Metazoa; phylum Chordata; order Testudines; family Chelidae; genus Mesoclemmys; species Mesoclemmys tuberculata. The sequence continues at coordinate 1,463,262 of ML675618.1, forward strand.
AATTGTATGGATGCAGAATATCCATAGAATTGAGAATTTCAGTTGGTTTCAACTATTATGTTTTAATGGCCGAATCAAATTTTTGTCGGTGCTGCTGTCTTGAGACTTACCTAGCAGAATTGGCATACATTTTTAGTCTGTGAAATATTAGCAATGGCCTCTGAAAATAATAATTTTATATAAATTACCTTTCAGGTTTCTATCTCCAGGGCAAGAATTGCTCTCCCATTATACAGGCACTTGTTTGAGCCAAACAGCTTGCCTTGTAGTAAGTTAGTAATGGAAACCTTCCAGCTGTACACCCAGTCAATGCAAGAAATATTTAACAGAGAAATGTATCAGCAGCATGAAAATTGAGTTTGTTTTACTGTTAAGACTCAGTGGGTTTTCTGTTTGTTTGTTTGTTTTTAAAAGAAGTAATTATTACTAATTAGAAGTTCTAGTTCTACTAGAAGTAACGATTACTAATTACTGGTCATGGAAATCCTGTGAGAAAAAACTGCCTGGCAAGATTTATGGTGTTTTCAGCTGGGTCTCAAATAGGATGGGCCTAATACTGATAGGATGAGCCCAGGCCTGATCTTTCTTTCCTCTGAAGTCAAAAACAACATGACACACCTGATTTACGCTGCTGAATTAGGCCCTCTACATCTAGTTATGATTTTATTTTATTATATTTGGGGGGCATTTTGTTACTTCTGTCCCTGACAGGGCAGAGGAAGGTAAAGAGAAACTTCAATAAACCCCAGAAAAGGTTTAGTTCAGGGCTGGAGGTTGTTGGTTAATGTTCAGATCAATTCCTATTCAGATCAGTTAGCAGTCCTTTATAATGACTACATGAAGCTATACCCACAAATGTATCAAAAAGGCTTTACAAAATTTTAACCATTCATCTTTTGCTTTAAATTGTTTTCTATAGACTATAGGAAATGTATTTCGTAAGCTGTCTGAATGGACCAAATTTTAAAATACTTGCAGCCAGAATTGTAGGAAAGGTAATCAAATAACTGGTATGGTTTAATGAATTTTGGTATTAGCATCTCCAGCTAGAGCTGTATGCACACCCTTCTTATAGTTAGCCAAGCATAGGCAAGCTGAGGACATCTCATTTTGTAGTTTGTGGGGTGTGCATCACCCTTGCATGTGATGTGTGCGTTGTGCACTATACAGGTCCTGATTCTTAGCTGCATAACATTTCACAATATATTTGTCACCAGTGATACTTTGGATTCCCTCTTTCTTTGGAAAAGCCTCTCACACTTGATGTAAGCTTTACAGCAGCTGAGAATAATGCCAGTATGATCATGTCCTATCATGTTTCTCTACCTTACTGACACTATTTTACTACTGTAGTTACATGAGGCACCTTTTATGTCTTTCTAGATCAAACTTACAACTACTCTTCTTCTCTACCTATATCACAGGTATATACTGAATTAAAATACCAGATCATGAATTCCTTTTCTTGCAGGGATAGGAGCAATTTCTCCCAACAACATTCAGGTCACTGCTCAAGACCAGCCACTTCAGCTAATTAATAAATGATGTAGAGAAGCTCTGAAGGGCATCCTCTTAATATTCAATTGGAAGGATGAAGGTCAGGGTTTTGGGAATAAATAGGGCTAATAAGGGAACAAAAGAATGAACCTGAATGCTTCACTAGTGACTGAAGATGTTCTTCTTTGGGAAAAATAAATAAAAAGGCAAAATTACATGCCAAGCTATTTGGAAAACTGGTAACACATTAAAATGTTAATGTCCCTGTGCTCTACTATGAATGGAGTGGAGCACAAAGGCAGGCAGACAGTCTGTTCTCCCGTTTTGTTCCAAGCATGATTATATTTTTAGGCTTGCCTGACGCTGCCAAGGGAAGTTATGTGCCGAGATGAAGGGAAAGTTTGTTGAGCTGATTTATGGAACCGTTCTGTTTTAAATTATTGCACCATAAAGGGTGGCATCTAAGATAAATACTGCCAATAGGATTAGGACAGAATGTGCAGTATTCCCTTGTACTTTCTTACTTTGACTGTAGGAAATGCCTCAAATATTACAAAGACAGTACTGAAGTTAGCTAACTCAGCGCATCCGGGAAATTCATTTACTTTTGGCCTGATTCTTCCACCTTGGCTAAGGTTGAGTAGTACCTTACTCGAGCCAGATCATAGCACATCCTAAGCACAGGTGCACAATACCACTTCTTGCACAGGTGCACAATACCATTTAATCCCTTGCACAGGTGCACAATACCACTTCTTGCACAGGTGCACAATACCATTTCTTCTTGCAGGCAGGGTCCCCGGAACTACTGTGTCCCCTCCTTACATAGGTGTGTAAGAGAGGCAGGGCGTGGAGAGAGCTTTGTCTCGGCTCCCTTCTCCCTAACATACCTGGCAGCACAGTTACACTGACATGTAGAAAAGCACATGCTGAAGCACTTTTAGACTTGTTGCAGTTTACTTCCTCCCCAGAGCAGCGGGGAGACAGATGGTGACTCAGAGAGTTGTAATCGCCCCGTCCCAAACTGCTTCAGGCAGCACAATGACATACAGTCCCTTTCTATGGGCTGTATTGAAAAGTGATGTCCAAGCTCCTTATGAGTAGTGACATGAATTGTAGTCAATTGACTTGAGGAGTAAGGTCTTATTCAGTGTGAGTAAAGGCTGCATGATTTGGCCCTTAGTTTTTTCAGGTAGTTGGCAAGTTTTTACATATCACTAATATGCAGTTTGGGAGTATTTTGTAATTTCATTTTGGGGACTTGTGGTAGCATATGTACACAGCTAAGAATGTATTAACGCACACTACTCACTTTATACAATTAATCTAAAATAAAATAGCAATGTTACATGTAAATCAAGTTTTGAAACATTTAACTCTTGGTTCTTATACTGGCCCCATCACTGTGGTTTCTACACATCTTCCAGAGTTTAAAATAATAACAAAAATGTGTTTTGCATAAACAGAATAAAGACACTCTCTTTTCTGTTCCCTAGCGGAGTGAGTTAGGTGGGATTTGTGTGTTTATTCTTGAGATACCGACGGATTAAGCTTGGTGTGTGGGAAAGCAAGGTCAAAGAAGTGGTATATGCTTTTGTGTCTGAAGGTAGTGAGGTTCATGGTCATCTGTAGTTCCTATTGGAATGTATTCCAAAATCAGTGGCCCACCATCAAGAATGACCTGTCTCTTGCACGCACAAGTTCTGAGACAGTTACATTGCTATTGAGAAGTGGAGTTGGTGAAGTCCCGGAGAATGAGAGAGCCCTTTAGTTATCCTGGGTCTAAATGCTTAAGGACCTGGAAAATGAATTATGAAGACCCTAAAGTTTACTCACTGTTCAACAGGAACCCAGTAGAGTGGCAAAGTACTGTGGTAGTCTATGTTGCTGATAATTCAAGCTGTCCATTCTGCACCAGTTATAGCCTTTTCAAGGATGATGGCTTCAAGCCATCGTACATGGCATTGCAATAATCCAGTATGGAAGTAATGAAGATGTGTATAGACACATGGCCAAGTTGACATGTAGTTTCCCAATTAGTCATAGATGAAATAATACATTTTTGTGTCCAAAACTATGTGGGAGGGTAGCTTCAGTGGACAGCACAGAAGGACTCCTAGACTTCTGCCTACCTTAAAGTCAGGGGACAAACTTCCTTGACTAGCGGAGCCATCACATAGCTACAAGCACTGTAAAATCTTTCCCTTTAACTACCAGAAAAAAAATCATTCTTGCTTGAGTTTGACTTCAGCCAACTCTTTTGCAGCCATATGCTGGACTTAGCTGGACATTGGGATAACTGGGTAACAGAGATCTTAATGTATGTTGTGAAAGATAAGCAGTTCAGTGTAATCTAGATATTGTTGGCTTTTGAGTCCATGAAGACTCACGATTTGTGCTCATGCCACTTGTAAATACTGAGTAGGCTAGGAGAGTGATCTGACTCCTATAGAACGCCACAGCTGAGGGCTCTGGTGCGAGAAGAGAAGTTACCAGGTACCACCCTCAGCATGAAATCCTCCAGACAGAAGTCAAACCATTTTAGAGTATTTCCCCAGAATAGTACCACAAATGTCATTGGCAACTGAGCATTTCATTACCATAGTGCTTCCTTCCATGTATTTTACCATGACTGCTGCTTTTTGCCCTTTAGGAGACAATGGTAAGGATAATTTCCGGCAAATAAATAGTGAATTTGAAAAATCCCAATTTTTGGTTTTGTAAAGTTATACTCTTTCCTATTAACTTTGTTTCACTGTCTAGTGTGAATAATTGACAATTAATGTGTTGTTGGCTGCAAAAATAGGGTTTGGGATCGTTATAGAAGTTAATTAGAGCTTGTAACAACTCCTAATTTGTCTAATGGGCTGCATTAGCACACCCCTTCTTAAATTTACAAGATGAATTTATTTAGATGTGTTAGCCTTTGTCAAATGATGACTTAGCTTAAGAGATGTGCCATTAGCCAGTTAAAAAATTATTGTTAGAAACGCTTTTTTGGCCCGTGTATGTCACAAAACTCTTAGCTCATTTATCACCAGCTTCATCCATTAATTCAGCACTGCTTGTCCTTGACTATCGGGATTTTCTGAAACTTCACGTTTTGAATATAATAAAGTACAAAGAGCTTTACTGACAGAATGGATCTGATTAAAAGCACTTAGTTCTTCTTCGGAAAAGTCGTTTACATTTTTCTATCTGTTTTTGCTGCATTAGGTTTTCTTAAAACCTATTCAGGACAGGATCTTAGACATTGTTAGTGATATTGGCCCAGCACCAAGAATTTTAATGCATTTTTACTATCTTTCCCCCCCCCCTCCTTCAACTTTGCTAAAACAATTGTATCCAGTCAAGTTGAGCAATGATCCAAAAGTTTCCTGGCTACCGTTTTGGTGCACCGTTTTTAAAATTACTTATATTGGTCAAATAAATGAACTTATGAAGCATACATACATTGTGTAAATACAGAATACCAGTGTCTCATACTCCTCTATGATATATTTCATGATCATCAGATAAAATCTAGGGTTCAAATCTAATTCAGTTCATATAGTAAAATATATATTCAGTGGAATGAATGTTTGGTATGATAAGAAAAATGAAAAGAGAAAAAGAAAATCTTTATTACAATACTATATTTGAGTTCTAAGGATTTTTGTGTTCTTTCCCCATTTTGGGGGTTTCCAGTTTATCGGGGTATCTGGACCGTGCTCATGCTCCTTGGGGTGATTGCTGTTCTGGTGGCCAGCTTCTTCATCATCTGTGCAGCTCCTTTTGCCAGCCATATTCTCTACAAAGCAGGAGGAGGCATTTTCATCACTGCTGGTGGGTACCCTGTACACTCAGTCAATGGTAGCTGTCAACATATTGGGGCTATTTCCCCCACTTTTAAATATTTACCTGATTAGCAACCATAGAAGAAAAAAAACGTAATTTACTTCAGTGCTCTGGGTATGTCGAGGGCCTGACTTAGAGATGCTATTTCCAATGTTTTTTAGGCATAAATCTGTTTAAACTTTATGTTTGGGTTAAGATAAAGACCCCAAGACTTAAGTTAAATCACCCTATTGTATTTCAGTTTTAGACTAAAATTTTCACACACAAAATTAAATAATATTGAGTAGTGCTGTCCTATAGTAACATGATTCTTGAGTGCTTGATTTAAGGTGATATGTTTGCAATGAAAATGATCATACTGGACCTTAATGAAGTTGGAAGCCACAGCACACATTCATATGAGCATTAGGTCAGAAAGATTTTGAATGAGATTGGAGTGCCTGAGATTCTTACTATTGTTTCTAAAATGAAAGTTGAATAAATAGTAGCTCTAAAAATGTATTAAAGGGTGGTTTATAGCTGACTTCCCATCTCCTGGTGAAAGCATAACCACAAATTCGCTGAGCAATGAAGGCATCCGGTCAGGTTTATTGTGGGCAACCATGGTTCTAGTATCCTATAGACTCTACAGGGCCACTAACACATGTATGCTTGTTATAATATTACTGGCTCAGTAAACAGGGGGAACTTTCCATTCTCCACTCAGCCAAAGATGTTTCCTGTAAGACCTTCTTTTATACATAGATACAAACAAGCTTCATATTACCCTTCTGACACGTGCAGTTGCCACCTCCTGACGTGGCAGGGTACCACCCTTTGACGTGGTAAGATACCACTTATTACCTTGTACTTAATGGTTTGGTCACACCATCTTTATTTATCATATTAAAATGACATATCTATCCATTACTGTGTCATGTAAAACTCATGTAGGTGCTGGAAAAAGGTATACATGGATACCTACTTACAGTCCCTCTAAACTTATCTCTGAATTTGCCCCAAATATATTCATCTATATTCTTACCAGTTTTCTGTCTCCTTTCTGAGTAGTGCCTACATCTTACATAAAATAAGATTTTCCCTTACTATTCCCTCACTTCTTGATTCCCATAGCTCATTAGAACTGGTTACAATTTTCCATCAAAGTAAAACTTTCTCAACAAAAGTAACACTATCTTGGTAAATTTGTGAGGGTATTACCTCCTTCCCCCACTACACTTCATCTGCTCCTGTTTAAAGGTATAATGTAAAAACTACAGGAACACAGACACAGAGCTGAAGTTGAAACTTTTACTCGTAACTCACACATAATACACAATATATAGTCTGCCACTGTACAAGCGCACAGTTGATATGAGCATCTTACTGAAGCATTGCTTTGTCAGTCTTGAAAAGTATGAGGTATCAGGCTGAAGTAGAGAGAGAGAACCTGGAGCACTGGGCCTGGTGCAAAATCTAAGGCCTAAACCAAAGTCAGGCCATGTATTTGTTTCTATAGCACCTAAGTCAATGTGGCCCTAGTCTAGGCACTACTGAAATATCAATAATAATAGTGAAGAAAAGCTGGGAGATTGGGCAAAATCCCACTCTGATTTACTCAGAGTGATACCTAAGAGATTGACTTGTGACACTGTCTGGACTGGTCCATTTTGGACCAAAAGATGGCTGCTAGAGCCCATGGAGAATGTGTGTGTGTGTGCCTGTTCTTCACCTTCTTGATGTGGGGGAGGCGGTATGCCTTTGTAAGGAATAATGTCTGCTGCGTGCTTGAGGCAATGTGCTGAGAATACTGACCTTGTAGCCAGAGCTCCTCCTTCAGCAGTACAGTGCATATCGCACCGGTGGCTTTAATAGTGCACGCAGTAAGTAGCATTAGGGCTGCCTCCTGTGTGAATATATTACAGAAAGGGAATGGGTGTATTCAAGAACATACTCACTGACAGCAGTCTTAGTAAAGCCCATAATTCTCATGGGCCTAATCCTGCAAGCGATTGTGTACCTTGTGAGATGAATTTAGAGCTGTCAGCTCTTGCTGACCTCAGTGTGAATCGATGGGGCTAACTAGCCTCTAGGAGATACACAGCGCATTGCAGGATCAGGCACTATAGAGGCACCTAAGGTCAGGAATATGTTGGGGACTATTTCATTTTTTTGCAGATAGAGACAGAATGTGTGAAGGGAATGATGTTTTCATTTTAGCTGCTCAATGAGGGCCAAATTCTGCCTCAGATGTACATGGCAGCACCTTTTATTCTAAATGAGTTCCTGCGTGCATATTCAAGAACAGAATTTGTTCCTTACTGTCTCCTGTTAAAGGTCCCAAGAGCTATAATGACAACAGTTGGAGTGGGAGGGAAGTCTGAAGTAAATCTGACAAAAAAAAAAAAAAAAAGAAAAAAATTGCCTACAAATTAGAGGAGTTCTAATCTCCTAGGCACAAGCAAAAGGCTCACATCATTCTGCCTAGCACCTGTTGTCTTCATATCTATGTAGTGAAAGATTTGTGCTATAAACAGCCATTCTCCATTGACAAGTGAAAGGCATTTCTACGTGGGAATAATGAGTACTAAAGGCCAGCAAACTGCTTCTTGAATTCATAGACATTTCTAAAGGTTCTGTATTCTTTTTCTTCTGCAATATGCAAAAGTATTTGTTTGAAAGAAATTCAAAAGAACAAATGCTAAAGACAGAAAAGAGTGACCTCAGAGAAGTCCATGTCTTATCACACTGCACAGTACTGTGTATCAAACATGTGTTCTTTAAAAAAAAAAAAAAAGGGAAAGAAAAGGGGAAAAAGTATTTATTTATCCTAATCTCTCTCAGACATATTTCATGTTATAGAAGGAATTTCACCAGTCATTCCGGAATTCATCCAAGTGCTGTTTTATTCTATGCTTTGCAAGAGCAAATAGAACCCACACTGTTTGCAAAAGGGTCTACCAGATGAAAAAATAGAAATATACTACAGTCTGAAACATTGCTAAAAATATCTGTTTCTTGAAATTGTTTGGGTTTCTTTTTTTTAAAAGCTCAATCATTTTGGCTGGAAGCTTGGGCAAGAGTTCATCATATTTACAACAGATTGTCAGAGTAAGAGGGCAGAAACAGATTTCCCCAATAAAGATATTCATTTTCATACATTCTCCTTTGTAATGAACGGACATTCCAAATATACTTGGAACATATGCTTGCTAGATTTTTATTGGCATGACTAATATTTAGAAGGAGAGAAATGAGCTAGTGGTGAAAATTTGGGACTATAAAAATAAGATGGAGCAGCTACAGCAAATTAATCAAGAGGAAGTTATTTCTTGCAATCCTCCATAAGTAGTGTAAACTTTATTTAAATAGTCATTACAAATAACGGATGTAATTCTGATCTCACTTATACACAGGGTTATACTGACTGTATTACTTGTGATTTAAACTAGCAAATTAAATTCAGAATCAGGCCCAAAGCTTGTATATAACAGGCAATACACAGAATTATACTGATTTAGCTTGCTGGTTTAAAGCTTCAAACACCAAACTAGTTATGTTTTTCTTATTACACAGTAGAGACATTTCCTTAAAAAATTATTATATTCCCTGTATACAAAATGAAGCACTTACAGATTATGGTAATGGGTGCCTCTTTAAACCCCATAAACAGATAAACACAGAATAAAAAAGAAACCCCACAGCTGCTTGGAAAGATTTTGAAAAGTTTCTGATCCTCATTTATTTACACACACTTGTGTGTCAGGAGGCTCTATGCACCACTGGATAGCACCTCCTCTTGGCCATTTTGGAGCTTAGGTCCACCAGGCTAACACCCCTTCCTGTGCCAGCACTCCATCTCTCCGTCTGTCTGTCTGTCTACAGCCCCTCTATTGCTCCAGGAGCTGCTGCTCTCTTTTCAGGAGTTAGCCCTCCAGCCAGGTCACTCAGCAGTTTTCCCTTTCCAGAATGTTTGTTCAAGGTCTCTCTCCAGAAGCAGCCCTCATACCCACTGCCCTGATGATGTGACTCCAGGAGTCTTCGTATCCACTGCCCATCAGTGCTGGAACAATTTGTATAGTGGGAGTGCTGAGAGCTAGTGAACCAAACTGTAAACCCTGTATATAATGGAAACCATTTCAAGCCAGGGGGTGCAGCACACCCCTGATTCCAGCACCTATGTCACTGCCCTTAATTATTCCACTCTGCAATGGTTAATAGGAGAACCCAGGCCTACCTTCTACTCTGGATTCCAGTCCCAGCTATACTAACTCTACTGCTCTCACCCCTGGACTCCATCCTTTCTCCCATAACAGGCACAGGGAGACTACAAGCTTCCTCCCTACTACGGGTTGCTGCCAACTTCATGGCTAAATAGAAGCTCTTTCTATTCCCTGACAGCTGTTTTCTTCAGAATTTCCTCCACACAGCCTAAATCTCCCTGTTTGCTGCCTAATTGGCTGATTGGGCTCACCTGACCAAATCCAATGTGGACGTACACCCTGTAGGATGTAATATATAGAATGTATATTTTAGCTGGTGAGACATGTGAAAAATTGCCTGCTTGTCTGGCAAGGAAAGAGAACAGCCAGGTAAAAAGATAAGCCAGCAATCTGATCAGGTGAACAACTGATAAACAACTGAGTTCGCAAATTAATCTTAGTGATAGGCTGAAAAAGTGTTTATACAATATTTATGATGTATGAATACTTTTGTAACAGTTTATTAAAGGTGAGCGCCTGCATGTGGGGGCGTGCTTGCATTTAATCCTGTACTGTGCTCTGTTAATGTGGACTGATCACTTACTGAAGCAGCAAATAAATGACACACTTCTTCAGCTCAAACGTCTGTCTGTGAATCTGTGGGTTCTGGCTGGTGAGAAAGAACTGGTGAACACACCCCAGTGGACTGTGATAGGTTCTTCACAAACCAGTTATACCTGACGTAACTTGGCAACTTGAATGGCCTTATGCACAGGTTGCAGGACTAGAAGTCAGAAGACCCATCTGAATTTTATTATTGGTTCTGCCACTGATTCCTATGTAACTTCAAGCAAATCACTTATGGCCTGGCTTTCAGAGGAGCTGAGCACCCACTAGAGTTGTCAAGCATACTGGGTGTATGCAGGGGTGTGCATAGGAATTTAAATTTGACCCCTCTTGGAGGGGCACTTTCTGTCCCCCTTTCCCACCTCCCAGCCCCTGGAGCAGCTCACTCTTCCCCACCCTGACCCCAGCTGTGGCAGGAGCTCACTTTTCCCCTCAACCTCCACTGGCTAGAAGAGTTGTGTCCCTGATGATTATTGGGGGGAAGGCTGTACCCCCGTTTGTCCCCCCTGAGGTGCATGCTCAAAATCTCTGAAAATCAGATCATTAATCTCTATGCCTCATTTTTCTTTCTGTAAAATTGAGATAATGATCTAACTCAGGTTTATTTAGTGCTTTTTATCTATAGCTCTATATGCACTGTATAAGTGCTGAATGTTTTTATATGATCCTATTCATAACTCTGATGATATCCCATGTTTCAGAAAAATGTTCTTACATGTTGTACATAGGGTAACAGCTAATTATAATGTCAGTCCACAGGATTAGTGTTTTTACTTTGTGTTGGATGCTATTTTTGTGACTGTTTAGCTCTTGACGCTTTCACATCTTGCTAAAAAGGTGTATTGCCAATATGCATTAAATTGTCTCATCTGAAACTGGGAAATTCTTTTTTAAGGGTGAATACCTGTCTACCAGATAAATGTTCAGGGCTCTATTCCCCATTCAGTAAGTAGACAGACAGCTTCTCTTTGAATGAATGTCACTATGCGGTAACAGGAGCAAAGTCCCATTAAAGAGAATGAGACTTAAACATGTTCTTAAAGTTAGGCACACACATGTAGTTTACTCTGTAGGGATGGCACTAAAAGGAAGCCTCCAACCCTAACATCAGAAGTTTCCAAGCAGATGATTTAGAGATAAAGCAAGCACCATATGCTGATGATCTGCTTCTCAGATCCTGACATTTCTATTATTTGTGTGTTTCTCTCTAATATCTCAGAATACAAGATGAAATGGGCAAAAATGAGATTTTGCCTCTTACAAAATTCTGCTTCCCAACCTAGTTTATATGTTCTCTTCTGCAATGGAATTCACAAGTATTTAAGTTGTCTAATTTTTGCCTGACTTTAATTCAGCAACAAACTAAAAGCTAGAATAACTAAGTAGTCTTTATTACCTGGTGGGAGCATTTAGAAACAATAAAAATGGTTTTAGTGTCTCAGTTAACAGATGTGGTTTAGATTTCCTTCTCACTTTTCCAGAAGTATTTTTCACTCAGCTTAGGGTACATTTTTTTTAAGTAAGTTTCCCTGCTTAAATTTAGCACACATAGGTATTAATGCCCTGCTGTGAAATCACATGATAGCTGGCTTAGTCTGTGTTGCTTCACTCTCCTTTTGCTGTTTTTGCTTCCCACTCTCCCGCTATTCAAGGTTGGTACCCTACTTAACAATTATAAAGGGTGGCTCACTATTGCTGTGAGTACAAAGGGTGCCAATAGTAAGATATCACATGTTACAGGAATTAATCATTTTTAATGCTGGAACTCTACCATGTTATCTAGTTTATAGCTGCACAGTGCATTGGTGGTTGAAAATTCTAGAGGTATATTAGGACTAGTTATTTGTAGCTGTAATTACAATAGAAGCACCTATGTCACTGCTTTACCGTTTTACTTACTCCGGGTGAAATACAGCCCTGGACAGAGGGCCAGCACAAGGACCGTGTGCCACTGAAGTCTCACTTGCACCCTCTTTTGAGGGACTTAAAATGATATAATAGATATTGTGTTGATATGACATGTATGCCTATCGGCAAAGGTCCCCTGTTCTTCACAAACAACTCTTGTTTCAGACCTAACAAACTCATTACATCAAACACATCTCTTGCTGGTTATTTATCCAGAAGGGACAATGTAAGTCATCTACAGAAAGCTCATATCTTATCAAGACTCGTAATCATTGTGAGGTGTGTATGGGGTAATACTTAAGGACTAATATAACCATAGTGAAAGTATGTTTTATGGACTTGAAAGAAAAGTCCATTACCACAAGATAATATCGCAGGGCTGGCCCATTGAAGAAGTAGGGTGTTGTAATGCAATGCTCAGTTGTCTACTTTTGCTCCACCCTAACTGAAAACCATCAGAGACAAATGCAATCAATCAATAATATGTGGAGGTAAAAAAGAAATATTACAATAGAGAGGGGATGGAGAGCTGACTGGGTTTATAGGAACTGGGATGCAAACTTTCATGAAAACACCCCTGCTCCACAAGACATCTCCTCAGTGAATGGATACAAAGTGCCCCCCCTCACCCTGTGTTATAGTGAAATGGTCTCACAGTCCTGGGTACCACAAGAACAGTCACAGTTGACCATCTGCAGAGGGATGAATTTCATCCTCTGTATGGATTTTGTCACATTTATTATTAAGGCATCTTTCTACATTTGGATACTGTATTGAGCTAAAGTGATGAGTTTAATTGTTTTAGTTTAGGTTTTGAAACATTGCCACCTCCGCTGTTCTTCATTAATTTACTTGGCCCTGAGACTTTTCTCTCGTTACACAGAAAAATACTAGAGCATGTCCTCTGTAACTCTGTTTGGGTCCAATTTTGCCCTAGTTCTCTACTGTATCTGTTGTTGTTAGGTGTTCTGTTATAAGATTCTCTTGCTCCATTTCACTTTTATTCGGAAATTTTGCAATTTGATTCCTTGTGCACATTTTGCCCTGAGGTGATCACTCTATCGCTGGTTGTGTCACTAATACCAGTATGCCTAATACAATATCAGTATTACATTTAATCAAGATTGAGTTGTTGCAACATTTTGCTTAAAAAACTTTCCAAATTTAATTTATAGTTTGTAGAGTTGGGGATTTTAATGTTGTCATAAAATCAAGTACTTGGAAAATATGTAATCCCAAATGTGCATTTCATAGATGGGCAGTATGTATAGAGGCCTGCCTCACTCATTATATAGTAGTTCTGCTCGCCTTCAATCTCATTAAAACTGGAGATCTTTGGGGAATTTAAGTCATATTTTGATTATGCCTCAGGTTAACCACTTTAGCTCTTTTTCGGTGGTCTTCAAAATCTAGTTTTCATAAACTTTAAGCAGTTGTGAACTCTCTTGTCAGATGTTCATGAAGCAGTGTAAAGGCATTGCATTATGACAATAAAGCACCGTGTCGTTGCACTTAACTCGGAATTTGGGTTAACTACTGATTCCTGAAATACAGTTCAGCTGGTTTTAGGCTTTTTATATTAACTACTTGCTGGCAATTGACTTCACACTTGGAGACCTGGAAAATCAAGTTCCTGATACAAAATAATATAAAGTCGCCGCTGTCAGATTGACCTTTCTAGATTGATTGAGTGGTCAGTGAAGACCTGCTCAATCGATCCAGAAGTCAACGCTGTAAAACTACCACCTCAAGTAGCACTGCATTGATGGGAACGTGGTTCCCCTCGGTGCAGTGCAGTGAAAATGCTGCTCAGAAGGGAAGCAGCCATTTGTGTGGCTTGCGTAACTCCTGTCCACTGCCGCTGAATCGCCAGGTAAGTGCAGACCAAGGCTCATTTACTTTCCTAGCTGATCCTTTACTCCGGTTCAGCATCCATGCTGCAAGGTCATATCTTTGAAAGATTAACATTCCACTGGAATAAAATGTAGTATTGTAACCAGTACATTGTCTACCACTGGTGGTGCATTTGGCTCCATCTCCCTGGTTCTGGTGCATAAAGTAGTAGCCAAGTGATTAATAAAATTTATGAGAAGTGTGCTCCTAATTTTCCATTTGTAAACAATCCGAGGGCTCTGCAGAATGTTGACTGAGGAAAAAGACCATTTGTAATATGGCAGATTCCTTTCAGGAAGATATTGTACATATTAACATGACATTTTTATTATTAATACTTTAACTTTTTTCATATTGAAATCCTATTCCACAAGGGATTTCGGGGACTTTTTCAGTGTGATGTATTAGGATTTGCCTGTAAAATGATTGAGTGGAATCTCTAAATTGAATACATTCTAAATGATGCCATTGACACTAGGCCCCACTGTGGCATTCCTTGGCATGGACATGCACAAGGAGTGAGGGGGATATAAGAATCTCCCTTCCATCCTCTTCATGTACTGCACAAGATCTAGACACAGCTCTGCTCCCCACGTTCAAGGATTGCTTCTATCTCTTCCCTAGAGTCCTCAGGGGATCAGGTACAATACAGTGGATACCCAGCCAAATCCAAGACATAAACATGTAGTTTCTTTGTTTCATAGTGGCTTTGGACTGCACACCAGAACCAGCTACATGCTTGCAATTTCAGCTGATACTTCCCCATGCCCCTCTGGTGCAATTAAGCAAAAAAGGGGAAGTTAATGCTGCTCAGAGCGATAGTAGGCAACAAGTATGTGAAGATAGCTAACTGTGCTCGATCATTGACTGGTTCTGAGGTGATACTATAATCGGTAAATATAATAATTGTTCATTTCATATCACTTAACAGTAGAACTCTGTTTCTTTTTCAGGCATCTTGTTTTCACTGGTGGTCGTGATGTATGTCATCTGGGTCCAGGCAGTGGCTGATCTGGAAAACTACATGAATATGAAAAAAATTGATTGCCCAGACTTTGTTGCTTATGTACGCTATGGCTGGTCTTTCATACTGGCTCCTATAGGAATATTTTTTGCTTTGTTTGCAGGAATGCTCTTCCTATTAGTAGGGCGCACTATTCAACTGCACTCTGACTAATCACACATCTGTTAATGTCTATAATGGCTATACTGGTATTGGGATGAAACATTTAAACTGGAACACAAATTATGTACATTATTGCCACTACCACTAGAGTTTGTAGAAGCATCTCTAGAATTGCTTAAGTTACTGGTTTTAATTGAGATGTTCCTATGGGACACAACTCACTATAGGAAAAAATAACTTTTATTCTTAGCCAGTTCTTTAGGTACTTCATGGCATGGTTCTCCCCATAACATTATCTGCAGCATTAGATCTCCCTGCAAACGCAGGAGGGCAAACACCCACTCCCCCCAACATAAAAATGGGTCAGATCAGGATTTTCTACATTTGTCTTTGCCATTTACTTTGTGCCACTGTCAAAAGTCCTTGTGAAGAATGGTAAAGACATAGGAAAACAAATGTTCAATAGAGTAATTTAATCTACCACCTCTCCCCCTTTCCAAAACTTCCCTTTGCTTTAATATGAACAAACATGTCTGCACTTAAAAATAGAGTACAGTTGTTCATGCAGTATCCATGTGAACTGGGTGGTAGAGATGATTCCAATGAATCATGATTTGGGGCTAGTATCTACATGTAATAGCTTAACTGTCAACATGATATGTTTTCCTGCTATGTAAACATTTGAAAGCTGTATTCTTCAATATTTTGAAATCTGTGTTCGTTTGTTGCATGATTCTGTAAGCCAAAATAATATAGTTAAACTACTAATTAAAGGTATGCCAAAATTATATCATAAAACATATCGTGCAGATTTTTTAAATCAAGTTTTTACCTGGACATTTTGTAGGTATGTTTTATGATTGGCTTTTTTCCAACATTAGCTGCGATTTATACACTTTAAATAGTGGGAAAATTGCTGTACAATGACTTTTTGTAATTAAAAAGTAGTTTATTATAAACACAGTATAAAGTGAATGAACATTTATGTCTTCTGCAGCCCTCAATTTCCAAAATATTTGCATATGAAATCTACAACACAGTAGACCAAATCCTGTTTGTCTGCAATTACTCTCAATGAAAGCAATTTGACTACTCCAGTGAGGAGGGAAATAGAATTTGGACCTACATTATGTACATTATGTAGCTAGGGATAGGTGACTGTGTGTGTGCATGCATGAGTACAGGTGCTAGTATTCCTAGACTGAAGGGGGTACAGTTCTAATTTTGGGGAAATTTCTTTTTCTTGGTACTGGTTCTGGTTGAAATTTAATCCATCTGAGAGCATGGGTAGAGTTTGCACTTTGTAACTCAAAGTGGTATTGGTTGGTGGAGAAACAAAGACTATGTTAATTTCTTCTCGTGCCCAGTACTTCATTCCACAGCTGTTACGAATACTAATGGCATATCTAAGTGGCAGAAAAGCAGTGACCTCTTAGAAGATGTGATAGGATAGATTGTCTGTTGCTTCCAATCCAGCAGCTCTTGTGATTGGAGGATTTACATTCTTCCCTGCTACTTATTTATTTTCCTGACATCAAGATTAGTTTGATAACTTTTAGAACAGGAAGGCAACTGAGGGGATACAAGGGTTAGAAATAGATACCAAATCACAAAATTTGTTATTGGCAGTTAACGTGATGTTTTTAATTATTGTGCCGACGAGTATAATGGGTAAATATTTAAAAAAAAAGCAAAACACAAATATGAATTCCAAACAAATGCCAGCCAGAATGTTAGTATTACACAATAATGCCCTCGGTAGCCATGAAACACCAAAATTAACTATTCCCCCTTCGCAGAGGTCTTATGATCCTGTCCTGAATTACATGGTCATATGCTATTTCTCAAATAATAAAATATGTCCTTAATTTTTTTTCTCTACAAGCTTAGATATTCAAAGGCAGTTGGGTGAGAGTCAATTTGATAATCAAGAGCTATCTGACTAGAAAACATTGGCAAACCCCACCCATGCTTCTCAGGAGGGAATCCTTCTCTACAGTGTCTTAGGTCAGCAGAGGTGACACTTCCTTGCAATCCTCAGAAGCTGTGGAATTCTGAGAAGCCTCAGAACTGGGCTCCGTTCTCCAAACCTTACAATGTGTGCAGAGGAACTAATAAATTCTTCAAGGAATGAGCCAAAAGCTCCTGCGAAGCCCTTAATTCAGCCTATGTGCATTTCCAAAACTCGTTCCATTAAGTAGCTAAATCAGCTAGCTACCTATGTGCAAGTCAGCTTTCCTTAATTGTGCACTTTGGGTCAGACTGTGGCATAAGTTAACTAGGAGCAGAAAGGGGAGATGGATAATGGGTCGTTCCCATACCTTTCACTCGGAAATTCAGTGAAGCCTTTTTACTGAACTTTGGAATCTTGCCTTTCTGAGTGACTTGTCACTCACGTCTCAACAGCATACTAATTTTTAGTAAAGGCTTAAATATTCCATTCAGCTGGTTACCCTCACTTTCTAGCACACTTATACCTGTACCAAACAGTTGAGACTCAGGACAGTTTAACTCAAATTCACACTCTGGAATTAATCTACTGTTGTGATGTATCCGTTACTTTAATTTCTAACATCTTTTCCTCTCATGGAAGAACTCAGAAGGGACAGAGCAAAATGGTGGCTTCTTTTGTTGAAACCTATTTTTCTCATTTATTCAAAGTACGGTAGTCACATTATGGGATTTTAGGTCAATAGAGCTATGCTGATTTTGAACCACCTAAGGATCTGGTCTGGTTCTACTGGTGGTTTGGTAGTCTCTCCAATTGCCATAAAAAAAACATTGGGGTCAGATTGTGCAAAGGCTAGAGGGAGAGTAAAACCGCACCTTATACTTTTCATGCAGGCTACCTGGACTAGTTGGGTTGAGAGGGACTTTGTTTACACACACTCACTACGGCTGCTGGTGGAGCTGAGCCATTGTGCAGCATGCCATGATATGTTGCCATTGTAGGCCAGCAGCAAAGGGGGAAGAAGTGAGGGACTTGTGCTCAGATAGGTGCTGTTCCCTGATGTGTCACGCTAAGAACACTGCCTTTTTCTTAAGGTTGTGCCTAAAAGCCCTTGCTGTTTTGGATTTCATTAAAAAGTATTACAGACAAATGGCCTTTTAAGTACTCCAGGAAGTACGCCAGTGAGGGAGTCTCCTGTGGCATGCTTCAGACTGAATATTTATCTAGAAAACACTGGTGGAGATGGCACCAGTATTTTTGTGATTAGAGCAGAGTAAAAGATTTTAGGAAATGGTTAAATGCTGTAATCTAAATATTTGGTGAAATTCATCAAATGAATTTTTCCCAGCTGTATCTGTATTTTAATTGATCTCTCAGCTGACCAGTCTGTGGGGAAAACAGTAAGAAAAAGTTGATCAAGTAATTTATTTGGAAATAGATCGTGAAATGGAATGAATTAAAAAAAGGGAATGTTTTGTTACCGCCTATCACAATCCTACAGTGGAGGCTTGAGATGTTACTAGGACTCTTGGTCCCCAGGCAAAAGGGGGCTGTGAGGGGATGTTCACTTTGTGGAGAAGAATGCAGAGGTGACACTACTGAGGAGTGCCCTCTGCCAGCCATTTGATGCAGCTGCTATCGGTTCCAGAGAAACGGACTGACACAAAAATTGCAAATGCTGCTGCAGCTGAGATTACAAAAACAGTTTCCTTATTCTAGTCACTAGGTGGGCTGTAGGACTTCTTGTTAAGCATGACCGTCATTAGGTTCCTGGTAATTTATTAATATTTGAATTATTGAGGCAAAGGAATTATCTCCTTTGTGGAAACAAAGGTAGAGTCTAGCTTTAATACTCTGCAGGGTGTTTAGCTATTAGTAGCAAAATCCAAAAACACCCCACGATGTGTTAGTAAACTGTTAATAGCAGAACAGAGCATGTGAGTAATATCCGTGCTGCTTTCCACCTCCTTGCAAAATCATGAACAGCTGCTTATTTTTTAATTTGTGATCCCAAGTACTGAACCTCACACAGGTATTATTTACCATTCACTGAAACAATTGGGTCTCCCTCCAGCCCTATTTTGGTTTTGTCTGTACCTGACTTTTCAGGTAGAGCAGTGTCAAACAAGTGAAGTCCGTGGACCTACTCCTGGACTAGGTTGTCACAGCCTTTAGTCGGCTGTGCAAGGAAGTGAGGAAAAGTTTAAAAAAACTGGGCATTTTTATCTGGAGAAAAGAAGATGGAGTGAAGACCTTAACAGTCTTCAAACATGTTAAGGGCTGTTATAAAGCAGACCATGATCAGTTGTTCTCCATGTCCACTGAAGGTAGGACAACAAGTAATGGGCTTAATGTGCAGCAAGGGAGATTTAGATTAGATATTAGGAAAGACTTTCTAACTGTACAGGTAGTTAAACTCTGGAATAGGTTTCCAAGGGAAGATGCAGAATCCCTATCACTGGAGGTTTTTAGAACAGATTGGACAAACACCTATCAGGGATGGTCTAGGAGGTCTGCCTGGTTCTGCCTCTGTGCAGGCGGCTGGACTAGATGACCTCTCCAGGTGCCTTCCAGCCCTACATTTCTATGATTCTAAGCAAGGCGTAAGATGCCCTCAACCTTTACTCCCCTGCAAGGCCTTGCTCAGATCTCAACTGAGAACTAGGGAAGAGCAAGAGCTACTTGGGCAACAGTCTCCTCTGTAAGTGGGAAGGTAGGGGATGAAGTCTACCAGGGTCTTTGTTATTTTTAATTGATTGTACAGGAAAGATACTACACTGATGAACAGTGGCATAAAACCTTAAGGCAGGGTGTTGTGGGGTAAGCCCTCCCCGTCACCCTGGCGGAGAAGTTCAAGGGGGTAACAAGGGGAATGGGGCATCCCCCCAAGAGTGCATTCGACAATCTGTGTTTCCTCAGCCCTACGTTCTGTAGATCCAAGGCCTATCAACTGGCTCCCACAACGGGTAGCATGGCCTAGTGGTCAGAGCTAATAATCACTCTTGGATCAGGGCAGTACAGAGGTCAGTGTCAGTGGCCTAGTGGTCAGTGTCAGCAGCCGTCCCCCAGGCTGGGGTGGTACAGCTTAGCAGTTAGAGTCAGTAGTTGCCCCTGGGCTGGGGCAGCGTGCTCTAGCAGTCTACTGCGGTAGAGGGGCACCCCCTTTGAGGGGGGTCCCTGGGGTAGGGGGGGCTCAGGCCCTCCCTGCTCCTCTGATCCCCAGCCCAGGGCCCCATTGGTGTCAGGGTAGCCTGACACCAGGTAACTGGGGAAACTCCCTAAACATCCTGACCAGTGCCTCTCTTCACCTTCAGTTACACCATGCTGGCCCCCTGGGCTACTTCCTACCTGGTCATCAATGTGGTCATTCCATGGGTCTCAGGGTTCCTCTTCCTGCTCAGCTGCCACCCGCATCTCCCCTGGGTCGTAGAGCCCTCTTGTGAAGGTGTTTCCTTGGGTATCTGGCTCTGGGCAGCTGATGAAGGGTGGCCAGTCTCCAGCAAGGTCTCCCAGGTTCCTGGCTCCCACCATCAGGGGATGAAGTGGCTTCTGACTTGGAGCCTCCTATAGGCCTTTCCCTCCTCAATGGTAGGCCTAGAATGAGCTGGGCTGCTCCTTTTTATGCTAGAGCATCAGTTGGAGCATGCCCAGCAGGGTCTGGAGGGCAGGACTTCTGCTGCCCATAGAGTAAGCTTAATTCCTTCAGTGCGGGGTAAGTCCACCCTGTCACACAGGGATTCCCAAACTGTGGGGCATGCTGCCCTAGGGGTCACAGAGGAATGTTGGGGGCTGCATGTTGGGTCTGGTGCCTGGCCCAGTCTCCATAGGAGCTGAGGAGGGAGCACCATGCTTCCAGCTCTGCTCCATCCCCAGACCAGCTCTTCCCTCAACCTTGCTCAGCTCCCAACCCCAGTCAGCCTCCATGCCCAGCTCCTCCCACAACCCCACTCCACGCTCCAGACCAGCTCTGCCCTCATTCCCTCTCTGCTCCCAATCCAGCTCCATTTCTAGCCCCAGCTTCTTCCCCAGATCCACATTCAGCCCAAGCTCCATTGCTGAGGAAATCTTGTCTGTGCAGTAATGGATGGGATGAGGGCATGGATGGATTCCATTAATGGTAAGGGAATGGAGGGGGACTAATGGAAAAGTTTTGGGCACCACTGCCTTAAACTAAGTAGAGTGGAAAGAGCCCTGTTTTTGTTCCCCTCTTTTTCCCCTCTGGTCATTTGTCAACCAGAGTAGCTGGCCAGGCTCACAGGAGGTCTAAACTCCTCCATTGAAAGGACGAAGTAATGAACTCTTCCCCAGAGCAAGGGGAAACTGTGGTCATCTGAGTCATAATTCATTCCCTAATCTGCTCCTGAGGCAATGCAGCTATGTGCTGTTCCTTACTCAGGACAGATTGTAAAGTCACAATCCTAGCCCCCGTGAGTAAGGCTCACCAATAAGAATAAGGGGTCTGCAATCTGGCCCTAAAGGACCGAAAATATCCTCACTGAACAAAGCAGAAATTCACTGTGCTCTTAAATGGGAATAGTTCTATCTTGCCTCACCCTGAGGCTGGAATTTGAGCTAGTAGCAGCTGAACTCAGAAGGCTAAGGCACTAAAGCCCAGTAATTTATGAACCAGACACTAAGGGTATGTCTACACTGCGGAGTGAATTTGATTTAATTTAAATCGACCTTCACCTGCTGAGCTGCAGAATTTGGAGGAGCGTGATCGCACCATTCTCACTGTGTAGGGGGATTGCATCCCCATCATCCACATTTACATCAACAATCAAAGCAGTGCTCCGTGGGTAGCTATCCCACAGTGCCACTACCCGCAGAGGTGTTTGGAAAGGTTGTCCTCCTCCCATGATGCAACATACTCCCTCCCCTCTTCCCTTCTTATCCTAGTCCAAACAAACAGATGATTGCCTTTTCACACCATTTTTTCGAATTCTTCACTCTCTGCCATGTGCATGCCATTGTCTGAGAGGAATGGAGCCCGATCAGCTCCACTCTATTATTGTGCGCATCACAAACAGCTCTTGACTTATTCTGCAGTATTTTCAGGGGTGAGACAGGAGCTGCAGCGCTGAAAATTATGATGTTACAGAGGCCGCCTTGTTACAAGCCATAGAATGAAACAATTCCCATTTGCTGCAGATTGTCACGCACCATCTGCAGTTGTTGGAGCGCCCCTTCTTGTCCCGGGAAACAAGCAGTGATTGGTGGGATCACATTGTTATGAAGGTGTGGGATGATGAGCAGTGGCTACAGAAATTTTGAATGCAAAAGGTCACTTTCTTTGAACTTTGCGGAGGTTTTCCCCAGCCCTGAGATGCATGAATACTTGCCTGAGACTTCTCTGACAGTGGAGAAGAGAGCGGCCATTGCTCTGTGGAAGCTAGCAATGCCAGACTGCTATTGGTCAGTTGGGAATCAATTCAGAGTTGATAAATCCACTGTGGGAGTAGCTGTGGTACGTGTGCCAGGCCATTAATAGACTTCTGCTAAGAAGGGTAGTGACTTTGGGAAATGTGGAGGACATAGTGGGAGGCTTTTCCGCAATGAGGTTCCCAAACTGTTGGGGGGGGCATAGATGGCACGCACAGCCCTATCTTAGCCTCAGATCACCTTGCCATAGAGTACATAAATCTAAAGGGATACTTCTCAATGATCTTGCAGGCCCTTGTGGATCACAGGGGACGTTTCACTGACATCAGTGTGGGATGGTCTGGAAAGATGCATGACACTTGCATCTTTAGGAACTCAAGTCTGTTAAAAAAGATGCAGACAGGCACTTTGTCACTGACCAAAAATAAATATTGGCTATGTTAAAATGACATTAGCTCATTACCCCTTACTCCCCTGGCTAATGAAACCATACACCAGGCACCTGGACAGTGACAAGGAGCATTTTAATAATAGGCTCTGCAAGTGCAAAATGGTGGTGGAATGTGCATTTGAACATTTAAAGGTGCGCTGGTGCAGTTTGCTCACTGGGTTAGACCTCAGTGAAAAAAAATCCCAATAGTTATGTCTGCCTGCTGTGTGCTCCCTAATATTTGTGAGACAAAGGGGGAAAAGTTCCCATTGGGTTGGTTTGTGGCGGCAGATAGGCTGGTTGCAAATTTTGAGCAGCCAGATGCCACTGCAAAGCTGAGAGTGAATCGCGGAGCACTGCACCTCAGGGAAGCACTGAAAGACCACTTTTGCAATGACAGATCAGGGCAACTTATGAGGGAACTGTTTAGCCTCTTCAAGATAAAAGCTTTAAGAATATCAATGTACCACTCCCAACCCGATGGGCTGGTAGAGAGATATACAGTAAAACCTCAGAGTTATGAACACCAGAGTTATGAACTGACCAGTCAACCATACACTGCATTTGGAAGCAGAAATACACAATTAGGCAGCAACAGAGACAAAAAACAAAAACAAAAAAACAAAACAAACAAAAAACAAATACAGTATAGTACGGGGTTAAACGTAAACTACAAAAAGGGAAAGTTTAAAAAAAAGAATTTTTAGTATTTTTTAGATTTTAGTAAGGAAATAGTCTTTGTGCTTGCTTCATTTAAAACAAGATGGTTAAAAGTAGCATTTTCAGCTGTAAACTTTTGAAAGAACAACCATAGCATTTTGTTCAGCGTTATGAATATTTCAGAGTTACGAACAGCTTCAGTTCTTGGGGTGTTTGTAATTATGAGGTTCTACTCTAATAAGACTTTGAAAAGTATGCTGGGGAAGTTCATAGCCTTGGATCCTTTCCACTGGGACAATTATTTCTGCCACTCTTGTTTAGCATCAGCAAAGTCCCTCAGGTGTCGAGAGGGTTCTCCCCGTTCAAATTACTATATGGGAGACAGCCAAGAGGAATACTAGATCTCCTTTGAGAGACATGGGAGCAATGAAGTTTCAAGGCCATGAACTCAGTACAGTATGTTCTATGACTGAGAGAGATGTTAAAATCTTAGGAAAGTTTGCAAGATAAAATCTAACTAAAGCGTAGCAGGGGCAAGCACAAGTGTACAACAAGGGAACCCATGTCTGGGAGTTCCAACTGGGGGACTACTCCTTCCCACCTCAGAATCCAAACTGTGGGCTAGATGGTAAGGCTCCTTTGAAGTGATCAGATGAATTGGGACAGTATATTATAAAATTCAGCAACCCGACAAGAGGAAAGACACTAAGGTGTACCATGTCAGCCTGCTAAAGGCCTGGAAAAGATCAGGAAGGGCTCCTGCTAATGCCATTTCCCCCAGAACTGGAACTCATGCCCCAGGCTCCTGCAGCTCTTAGCTCCAACCAAGTCCTAGTGGGAGAAGACCTGCAGTTGGAGTATAAGCAGCAGCTCCAAAAACTCACCCAGTCATTCTTGTTAGCCTCTTTCACAGTTCCAGGACAGACACATTCCATCGCACAGAGACTGAAACAGGGTAAAAAGGTGAGAGAGAATTTTTAACAATTGCCAAGGCACATGTGGGAAATGGTACGGAAGGAATTGCAAGTTACATTAGACCTTAGGGTGCTCGAAGAGTCACATAGCAAGTGGTGAAGCCTTATAATGTTGGTATCTAAGCAGGATTGGCTGACCAGATTCTGCACAGATTTTGGGAAGGTCAATGCGGTGTCCAAATTTGATTCCTACCTGATACTGAGGGTTGACAAATTGTTAGAGAAGTCAGGAGTCATCAGGTATATTTGCATCCTTGACATAATCAGGGGTTACTGGCCGATTCCCTTGACTCTGGAGTCCTGAGAAAAGACTGCCTTCTACATGTCATTTGGCCTGTACCAATTTAAGATGATGCCATTTAGCCTACATGACATGGCAGCCACCTTCCAAGGGCTGATAGACAAGGTGCTTCAGCCTCATGGTCAATATACAGCTGCATAAATTGATTACATCATCTTGTATTGCAACTCCTGAAATGAACATTTAAAACATGTTGCAGTGGTCTTTCAGGCATTCAGGAGCACTAGACTTACAGCCAGCTCCATCAAGTACACCGAGGTAATTGAGAAATGATGTATCTGAGGTTTATAGTGGGGAAGGGACGCCTGATTCCTTTGGTAGGAAAGGTCCAACTCTGGTAGAATGCCTTGAACCCACCACAAAGAGTCAGGTATAACACTTCCTGGACTGGTAGGCTATTATATGTGGATTATCCCAGATTTTGCCAGGATTGTAACCCCACTGATGGAGCTAGTGAAAGACGCAGCCCCCAAGATGGTGTGTGGTCTCAGGACTGTGCCACAGCCTTCAAGAAATTAGAAGATCAATTGACTTGGGAGCCTGTTCTGTTTCATCTGGATTTTTCAAAACTTTTCATCCTGCAGATAGATGCCTCTTACAGTGGCCTGGGGGCCATGTTGTCCCAAGAGGTGGAAAGAACAGAACAACAAATCCTTTTCCTCAGTCAGTGATAGAGAAGGAGGCTTTGGCAGCAAAATGGGCCACTGAAGAACTCTGCTATTACTTATGGGGAAGGCATTCCATCTTGTGATGGATCATGCACCCCTCCGGTGGCAGAACACTGTGAAAGAACATAACCCATGGATTATGCGCTGGTACTGTTCACTAGAGCCATACAAGTCTGAGGTGCTGCACTGAGTGGGACGTGACCACAAGAAAACGGACTTCTTTTCTCAGGACAGAGGAGACCTGTCCACGCAGACAAATCCTATGATGCTCAGTCTGAGGGGGAAGGTGTGGGATGGGATTTACAGACTCCACATGAAAGTAAAAGGAATAATGGAACAATAAAGGGCCAAGAAGGCCCTGCCCTTCAGCAGCTGTCCAGCATCCTTCCAATGGAGGACCTGCTTAAAAGGGAGCTCTGGCAGTTTGGCAAGAGGGACCATGTAAGGGAGACTGGGACAAGCCTGGGAAGGCAGACAGGCTACAGCCACTGAGGCTACAGCAGGCTACTGGTCAAGAACTGGGATAGTGAGTAAGAATCAG
Source organism: Mesoclemmys tuberculata (assembly GCA_007922155.1). Lineage (NCBI taxonomy): Eukaryota > Metazoa > Chordata > Testudines > Chelidae > Mesoclemmys > Mesoclemmys tuberculata. The sequence continues at coordinate 1,489,238 of ML675618.1, forward strand.
CAAGGATCCTCCTTCCCACTGACTAAGGGGGGACAACTGAACTCTGAGGGTGAGCGGTGAAGTTTCTCCACCTCCAGCTCAAGCCCTGAAATACTGAGAGTGTGTAGGCAGACAGCTGAGGCCACAACCAAATTGAAGGGGAAACAGGGAATATGGGAAGTTGCCCAGGGGAGGCTGGAGTGGCTGCCAGAAGGGACTGAGATGCCCCTTGTCTCTCTCCCCTGGGGCCTTGGGCTAGGACCTTGGTGCAGAAGGGGTCTTGGATCCCTCTATGCTTTCCCCTTCCCCCAGTGTCATGAGAGATACTGCAGACTCTGGAGGGGGAGGGAGGTGACGAACTGTGGCTTGACTTCCCAGGAGAGCCACTTCAAGACTGTTTGGCTGTGGCCTGACCAATAGGTTTGCTGGCTCCTAAGCGAAGCCTGCTACAGATGCCTTGCAGAATAGGTAGTCACATAACATTGGATAAACAGAAAGCGGTAGTCTCTGTGATAACACTTCTACATCCAGAAAATTGTTCTTTCCCATATGATGCCCTGAAGGAAAGCAGAGTTGGATGGCATTGGCATCAGTGAAGCAGCAAAGGGATCACACGAGGACATTTCCCTCTAAAATAATGTAGGTGGGATTCAGACATCAGACTGGCCAAGATAAATCTCTGAATTAATATTAATATTAATATATTAATATTAATAAATAAGAGAAAAAGAGAGAAACACAAAGAAATAATGAAAAACATTTCCTCTCTACATCAAATTCACTTATCCTCTGTTATGTGGCTTTACTTTGAAACAGATCAGTCTCACTGCAACACATTTAATGCTGCCAGCCACCACATGCTTATTTGGCAGCTATTTAAAGCTCATATCATATTGCTCTGTTGCAATGCTAGGAACCCACATTCCAACTGGTACACAACTGATCTAAACAGAAATCAGCTTCAGGTTTTGTTCTCTGAAATTAAATGTGATGGCATGATCCTATGATCCTTTTTTTTTTTTTTTTGCATTATTACTTTTTAGAACAGTGTTTTGCTAGCACCACAGGGGAAATTCAGTTGGGTTGTCAGTCTGATATACTGTATTATCAGATACGTTAGCGTTTCCTCCCTCTTACATTTGCTTAAGAGCTTATAAAGCACAGAGAATAAAAAGTGCTAAATAGAATGAAATGACCTGTCAAGGGTAGATATAGTATTTGTGAATGACTTCTAAAAAAAATGTGCCAGCCTCAGGCATGCCAATCTGACTGGGTCTCTGCGCTATCTCAAAACTTGGCCTTTTTCTTTTTTTCTCCCAAGTAAAGTGCTTTGATTATCATTGATCTTTGATGATTGCTTCTTGAAAAGGACCCATTTTGTCTTCCCAAATTAAATTCAAGACCCAATGTTGTAGCAGTAGAGGGCAACGATTATTAAGTAGGAAATAGATTTGCATCCCGCTCTTAATATAATGAGTCTGATCTTGAATTTTACAAAACATTCAACAAAGCCAAGACAAGCAACTTTCAAGAAGAAGTAACGAATAAGCACTTTATACAGCAAGGGTTTTATAGAGGTTTTATTAGTGGAGAATAGAAGGATTTTCTATGTGGAGTAAAGTGACCAATCTCGGCTCTGTGTAGCTGTTAACCCTAAAGGATAAATCAAACTGAGGCGTTTTGGTGATCAAATTATATTTAACCTTTCTCAGAAAATATGTGATAATGTCGTATACTGAGGAATGGTAGGTATTGATAAAAGACCTATATTTTTGGGTGTAGTTCGGCTTTTTATTTATTTATTTATTTTTAAGGGTGAGGCAAGCAACATGACAAGGAGGAGAGCTGTTAGCTCAGAAACCTTTGTAGGGTGTAGGGCTTTGGCTAGGAATGACCATCTAGTGGTTTCAGCAATGTCCTTTTTCTGAAATATTCCTGGACAAATAATAAAGTTTACCTTATGTTGCTTAGGTGAGATCCTTATTCCTACTATGGATCTTTATGCTGCATAAAAGGGCCAGAGCGCATAAATGGGGCATGAAAGCTACAGTTCCAGCTATAGGAAAATTCTCAGGCACTATGGAAGATAGCCACGTTAGGCTTTATGAGGAATGCTGTGCAGAGGCGTGTGTAAAGGTGGCTTAAACCCACTTAGCCCCTGTCCGCCCGTGCTGCAAGTTCTGTGCTATGTCTCTAAGATGCACAACACAATCTCACCTACAGAGTCTAGGCAAAAAGGCAGCTTAGAAACACTGACTGTGAAAAATAGTTCAGTGCTAAAGAGTCTTCCAAGAGAAGTTAAGTCCATTGCAGAATTAGACAGTTGTGGCTGAGATGCAGCAAGAATTGGCTTTGTGGGATTCAGTTTATCCTTCTAGTTGACCATATGCAGAGATAAATAACAACCAACATGAGTTGGAGAGCAGAGACCTATTATTCTAGTTCTACCTTTGAATAAAATAAATGTTTTCAATTACACAGCAAAACCTGTGGAACTCCTAAATAAATAACTCACTAAATATTGTTGAGGACAAGAACATTATGAAATTCAAAAAAGGATGAGATATTTGGAAGGATATGTTAATCAACAGTTACATTAGATAGTTGTTGTTGTTGTTTTTTTTTTTTTTTTTTTTTTTTTGCTGCTGCAGGGATATAAACCCTCATGATTCAGAGAAAGAAATTCCCATAGACTATTTCCTAATTTCCACACTTCATCTGAAGTACGTGGCTCTGGCCACTGTCACATAAAGGAAACTTGACCTGCTGGATTTTTGGTCCACATTTTGACAGCCTTCATCATTTTGAGTGGTGCCTTATTCTCTGAATAATCCCATTGAAATCAATGGGGCTACATGCAGAATTAAGTCTTACTCCAAATGAGTAAGGATAGCAGAAACAGGCTCTAAATTCATAAGGGCTAGATTGTGAATCCCTTACTCAACATACTAAGCAATTACTCAAGCATGTAGTCCCAGAGAAATTAATGAGACTGTTTGGGTAACTAGTCATAATTGTGAGTAAGTGGTTCACAATCTGGCTTTATTAGAATATTTTTTAGCTGTTATACAAAAGTTGTCTGACTTTTTTTCCACAGAAAAGTGCCTGAAAACAAAATAAGTATTGTACACATATTTCAACTTCTTAATAGCTTTTTCTGGAGAAACGTGTAGCAAAGTAGAGGATCTGACAGACAAACTTCAAGAATAAATTATGCCAGAGGATCTGTTTTCTGGTTTTCTTAGATCAGGTCTACACTAAAATGTTAAATTGACCCTTCTTTGTCGCAAAAATCCCCTCTCCCCCGAGCGATGTAGTTAAACCGGCCTACCCCACCTTGGGTAGATAATGCTAAATCAATAGAAGAATTCTTCTGTTGACCTAGCTACCACCTCTTGGGTTGTGGATTAAGTACAGCAATGGGAGAACCCCTCTTGAAGTTGTAGTGAGTGTCTACACTGAAGTCCTACAGCGGCGCAGCTGCAGCTGTGCTGCTGTAGTGTTTCAAGTGTAGACAAGGCTTTGAGTTATACACTGGTGAAGCAACATAACAGCTAAAAGGCAAATGTAATTAATATACAATACAGGCATATCCAGAGTGGTTTCCTTGGAGAACTGTGCTGAAACTGTTGCATGGCAGAGTGATTCTTTTCAGATCTCTTAAACAACATTCACCTATGTTTAAACTCAGCTTTTTTCCTCCAGCGTAGGCTTTGCACATGGATGCTAGTCTTAAAGATAGTATTTCCCCCTTAGTGTTTGCCCCCATTCTCAAATTAAACACTGTTGTGGGACAAGTTTTTGAGAATGGTTAGGTTGCCGGTGTACTGAGCCCACTGCCTATCATGCCAACCAATATTCTCATTGTTTATTTGCTCCCTGTGCAGTTGTATCTATCTCTAGTCTTATACTTAGACTGCGAGCTCCGTGGGTCAGGGGCTGTCTTTTTGTTCTGTGTTTGTACAGCTCCTCCTAGAACAGGGGCTTTGTCCATATTTAGAGCTTCAAGGTGCTACAGTAATACAAATAATGCATAATACGTTTTTCTTTCAGTAAAACCCATTCAAGCTAACTGGCTTTAATTGATCCAAAGAGCTATAGAGTATGTGCTCTGTGGCCTACCAGCAAGTGTAGAGAAAAAGTTACACCCCTTTTGTCCCAAAATATATGAAACTAACTGTAAGAAAATCAGCATCCCCATAAACTAATCACAGAGCAAACAAAGTAGTTCCATGATATTTCTGCAACCCCTAAGGTGGTTAGAAAACAGTGTAACAAGTCCATGCCCATATACCAACACATACATTATGTTCACCAGCTAGACTGTACACATTGCTGCTGCTTGAGGATCTGAACTGAAGAACTGTAGACCTCTGTCACTTCAGCTAAAGGAAAATCTGCCTTGGAATTGAGGCTATCCCTTTAGTGTAACAAGCACCAGGTAAGATAATTCTGCCCTGTGACAGCCATTCATTCCAGTGGAGCTGAATGGTTATAAAAAATAGAAGGATTTGGCCCAAACATATGAACAGCTTTGATTCTTTTCAGTAGAAGGCAATGATATGAATATTCTACCCATCATTTAGTCCTTTGAGGAGTATGATATGTATTTTCTTCTTCTTCTGGATTTATAGCCCACGCTGATGTTATTATTGTGCAATCATTAATTTTACAGGGAGTTGCATGCACTCAGAAAGAGGGGAAATTTAGTTAATGAGTTAGAGCAAACAGGAGGCACAAATGAAAACAAAATTCTCCAAATCCTGGCATCTATGTCTTTTGAACACATACTTTCTGACCTGTCATGTTGTATGTTCATTGGATTTGATACTAGTTTAGTTCCTAGTGCATACAGACATCAAGTCTATCATCCAAACTGCTGCACACAAACAGAGCAGTGACATAAGAGAGCAATTTAACAAGAGGATATAACCCATGCTGACTTTTTCATCCTATAAGTCTATGCACCAAAATATTGGTGACAAGCAATTTCAGAGATAGAGTTAAATCTAAAAGGAGCACTTGTATCAGAAGAATTTCTAAACTTTTGATTCTTAGGACATCTGGCTTTGAAAATGAAACTGTGTCCTATGTATAAGTGTAGACACATGCAACTTTATGTAAGTTGAGCTACCCCATCTATTTCATACATCTAGATTCATATTTGATATATAACATACATGAGAAATCTGTACAAAATATGTCACTCTGTATAAGCATGATAGAAAAATTGTCAGTCTATGCATGCAACTGTCAGTGAGACACTCTTCTAACTGAGTGACTCATCAAATGGGGGCAGAAATTTCTCTGTAGAGGTAGAGCAAAAATGCAGGCCATGATAAAGCAGAAGTACTAGGGTTATTGCAAACATATGGGGAAGTGAGCACAGAATTGTTCTATGGAATAGAAGCAATGAGGGAAATGCAATTTAGGCTGATTTACAGTGAAATCCAGATTCAGCTTCCTTGGTTTGGAGAGAAAGAAAGACGTGTGTGTTTTTCTAACAGGGATTTAACAAGGACTAAAAATGTGTGCTGTAAATCTGCTAGCTGCCACCAGAGGGCTTCATTTCATCTGTAAAGAAAGCTTTTTGCTGTAAATCCTAATGGGTCTGTGACAAAATCTCACTGATGAGCTACTTAACAAGAAAAGAAAGCTAGAGCTTTTTTGATTAAAATATGCTCTGTTTTCTTTTCAAATGTCATTATCTTTTTTTGAGATAGAACCTCATCGCATACAGCACATTTCAATCAGAAGGTGGGGGATTAAAGAATGTGGGCTGCAAGAGCCACCACTGAGGGAAGTTTTAAGACTTCTTGGTGTAAATGCGGCCATTGTTCATCAAAAGGCCTGTAGTCCAGTTTCTAGCAACTTCTGGCTGGGATCGGAACCAAAACAAACAGCAGGAGGCATCCAGGTAAACCAAGGTACATGGTCACGGAAGCTGGGACTGCCCTGAAGAGAAAAAGGAAAAGGACAGGAGGGGTTTGGAAATTACCCTGCTATAATTAAGATGTTTTGGGATCACTGAGAACCAAAATGAAGAGGAGCAGCAATAAGAAAAACTACCAATTACAGGAGTTGAACATTTCTTAGGTAACATTCAACTCAAAGATCTTTTGCAGTCATCAAAAGGGATTTCTGTCCTTCAGCAGAGAAGAATATTCCCAGCAACAGGGGTATTAAAGCTCTAATAAGTGGCTTCCAGTTTTAGAAATTCTCTCCTCATAATCCCTTAATTTTTCCAGCACTTTCCAGATATGATGTTGTATGAACTCCACACCATTAAAGATACAGTACATAAGTTCTATCCTGCCTAGTGAAAGGGATGATGATTCCGGCGTCTGTCATTTATTTCTAAAACATTGTGGTGCTTTTCTTCCAAAGTTATCTTTTCCTCCAGTGATAGGGGGGTCATTGCAATTTCATTTGTTATTATGTACATGATGGTATTGCAGTCCTTTATACAGAAAACATTTCTGGGGCCAGACATGATAGTATAAGGGATCAAAAGACTAAATAAGGTTAAAGGCACATAAGGAGAAGGGAACAAAACACAAACGATGTTATGAGTTTGGACACAGAGGGCCAAGTTCATCCCTGCTTTAACCTGCTTTGACACCTGGGATGAATTTGGCTCATATGTCTGAACAATCTATCTGATCTATTAGATTCTTTTCTTCTTCAGGTCTCCGGTTCAAATATACGTCCTGCTTCCGAGGGCTGTGGAGTTGTGCAGAGAGTTTCTGGGTATTAATCATGCTGGCATAGAACCGTTTTCCTTGTGATAAGAGAAGAGCTAAATCTGGAAGAAAAGGAGGAGAATCAATCTGTCTGATTGCCATAGACTCTTCATTTTGCACTCCACAGCTCCTTGCCAAGCTAAGCAGCAGGGGATCCCGTGTCTGATCAGCTCAGTTCTTCCCAGCAGGTGTCACTGTGGAATGGGGAAATGTGTTTCAAGTCCTAGTGAACTGATTTCCAAACCACAGATTATGAGCCCTAACTGCAGACAGAGCACTGACAGAGCCATGAAGATAACAAGGCCATTACATTTGAAAAACTTTCATAATTAGATCTGATACATAAGTAATTTTCACTCCCTTTTACAAAGACAGCAACAGTAAATACTAGATCTGAGTTTTAAAATATTTCTTAGAAATGACTAAGAGACACACAGTGCGCAGATCAATATACTGCATGGTAACGTAGCACATTGACAGGTAAAGTTTCTGAATTTTTGGTAATTACTGATAAGCCCAGTTCTCTTCTCTGTTACATACAAATCTGGGCAAACAATGGAAAAAATTAATTAGCAAGCATGTTTACTAAAGCTGGCTAGTGAGTCCATCTGATCACGTTTTTGTCCTTTTTATTCCCTTTGCACAAACATTTGGGTGGCCAGTTTTTGTCAGCACCTATGTTTTGAGGAGGAGTTTTAATTTGTGCAAATACCAGTACTCACCCATGATTATGGGCCCTTTTGTCAGCAGGGCACACTCTTCCTTCCATGCACTGGCTTTGTGTGCTCAGCTGTGAGGATGTTAGGCAGCAAGGGGAGAGTTTTAAATCACTGGCTCTCTCTCAAACAATATCAGTGAGAGCATCAGCAGGGAGAAGAGGAAAAATAGGGACTATGGAGGGGGTGTTTGAGGAGTGGCAAGGATGCTTGTCTGGAAACATTTTGCAGTGTTTCAGTCCCAGAACATGTAGTAATATGTGATTAGTCAGAACAGATACCAAAGTGATGGGGAGATGAAATCAGCACCCAAGAAAACTGCCCTGTTGAGCAATACCTGCACACGGCACAGGGCTGTGTATGTGGCCACATGCCTAGATGATGACCTGCTGCTGCAACGCATAGACTGTTGACAGGGAGGAGGTCCATCAACTCTGCTTCCATCATCCAGGGAAACAGAGGGCCAGCAAACAGCAACTCCAGTTGGGGAGGAAGGGAGGCCACATTACTTGTTATGATATACCAAGAAATAATTGAATATGAAGCCTGTTAGGCAGCTACTAAATCTGGTATATATCTTTCACTCTCCCTCAGTTAGGAAGGAACACAGCTATTCTTAAATGTACAGTCCAGGCATGTAGACAAATATAACCCATTTTTGTGTATAAGGGAGAACAGGAACAGGTTTTCATGCCCTCCCACCATGTTTCTCTCCCTGAAGTGCTCCCACATTCTCCCTGAGGGTGAGTGCCCCAGCATTTTCTTCAGGAACACCTCTTGTCTGAAAATAGACTCATAGACTCATA